>LTAE01001784.1:0-19830 GCA_001647135.1 Pontederia paniculata | reverse complement strand
CTTTATTATTATTATTATTATTATTATTATTATTATTATTATTATTATTATTATTATTATTATTATTATTATTATTATTATTATTATTATTATAAATAAAAAAAGATATCAAATGGAGAAGGGCTCATGGAGCATGGCTTTTAATAGGTATAAGATTGATTGTTAAGAGTAAATATTCGTGAGCCGAGATATAAAATGCCAATTTTAAAAAATAATTTATTAAAAATATAAAGATAAAAAAATTATGTACTTAAATTTTTAGACTTGGTGATAGCATATCTAACTTAACATGATATTAGAAAAAAATAAAAAAAATATTTTTTTATTAATTTACGCTTTTAGAATTATTGGTAGCATATTTAATTTAACTTGATTAATAATTATATAATTAATAAACACATGATAAAATTACTATGGAACTATAAAAGGTATACAATTAATAACAAATATTTCTAAAAAATGCATATGGCAGTCATACGTTAGAATATGAAAAAATCACTTCACAAAAAAATATGAAAAATCAAAGCATGTTATAATGCGTACATTAAAGGAAATGATAAAATCTTCCACTATATTTGATGGAAAAAAATCATGAAATTTCTAATATTAATACTCGAAGGAGAGAGCTCCTCGATATATTACAAAGTTGTTATCGAGCCTGATTTAGTCTATATATTGATTTAAATATTGATTAATAATTATATAAGAAACATATTATACAATTACTATCAAATTATTTTAATACATCGTTAGTAAAGTTTTTTTTAGAAAATAATGCATATAAAAACCATATGTTAGAATATGAAAAATCAAATCCTTTTATTAATACCTACATTATTAAGGAGGGACCTCCTAGATATATTACAAATTTGTTATTGAGCATGGATTTATTATATATTTCAAATGACTGTCAATATTAAATATTCGGTAGTCCATATCTTAAAAGCCAATCTAAGAGGAAGACTAGTAATTTTATAAGAAAAAAATATATGATACAATTATTGTGGAACAATCAAAGCTATATAATTAATAACAAATATTTTAAAAAAAATGCATACAACGATCATGTATTAAATTATGAGAGTCAAAGCATATCATTAATGCATACCTTAAATTAAACGATAAAGACTTCGAGTGCATTTGATGAATAGTCGAAAGATAAATAAAACACAAAATTCCTCTAATAGAAATACAAAAGAGCTCCTTGATATATCCCAGAATTATTGTGTAGCATGGCTTAGTATATTAAACAAATTGACAGTAAACCTTTTATTTGTGTAAATACTCGTAATTATTAACAATTTCGGATAGAACAATAATAATGAATGGGGAATTTTATTTTTTTAACTAAAACTAGTCATACTTTTAGATGCTTAATCCTAAACCTAAAAGTGAGTTTACATGTTCATTAATCCCTTACTATATATTGATTTTAAATCTTGAGATATATAGGACATTGTTAAATTAGATGTGTTACCAACAATCCTAAAAGCTTAAGTCGCTAGGAAGAACAATATCTTTATATTTATATTCTTAACACTCCTCCTCACGTGTGGGTCGCCGATAACTTTGCTCTAGCCCAAAGCTCAACACGTGGACAACTAAGGGAGAAAATTAATTTCCATGTTAAATTAAATGTGCTACCAACAATCCTAAAAGTTTAAGCCGATAGGAAAAGCAACATCTTATATTTATATTCTTAACGGACACAACTATTATGGAATAATGAAAGTTAACGAAGATATAAAAAAAAGCTTATCTCCATTTTCCGGATGAACTCTCACGATATTTCAAACATACATCTAAACTGTAAAATTATACATAAGTAAATTTAAATTTTTTTGGCTGGATAAGTTTCTTTCAAGAGTCTGATATTGAATTTAATAAAATTATTTTAATTTATTAAATTATCATTTTTTTTACCTCTATAAATAAATATTCTCCCGTCTTTTTATCTCATATGTACATCTCTCTTTCACGCGTACTCTCCTTCGTCTTCTATGAGCTCGCTTGAGTTCGCATGCCGACGAGAAGAGAACGAGAGAGAAGAGAATGTGTGAGAGAAGAGTTAGAGATAGAGCAAGAGAGTGGATAAAGAGTGAAAATGATTTTGTTTAGTTATAGGGAAAAATGATGATTTCATAAATTAAAATAATTTGAATAACTTTAATATCAATGAGAAAGTGTAGATCTATTTTTGTCTGAATTTATAGTTTAGGAGCATATTTGAAATTTTGCGATAGTTCATAGGAAAAATGAAAATAAACCATAAAAAGATTGCATATGAAAACCTTACTTTTGTAACATGAAAATCAAAGATTATTTTTTTGATGGACCTAAGACAAGGATAAATTAGTACATAAGTGTCAGTAGTGAAAATTGAACTCAAAACCTGTTAATCTATGAGAAGAGAGATAAGTTAGCCTATTACTCATGCCCATATTAAATGTTAAAAAAATCATGAAAAGATATTAAAAAAATACAAAAGTGAATAATAGAAGTATTTGGAGAGAGCTCCTCAATGTAATGATGCATTATAAAATTGTCATTGAGCATATATTGATTGATTAGGTGCATTGGCACAATCATTAACAGATTTTTTTCGATAATAATCATGAAAACATTTTTATATATGCAAACATATTTGCGTGAAGGAATCTGAGAACAGAGTTGAATCTCCCTTATCCAACCAGCACTTGGGCATGCCACATTATGTTGTAGGTGACATGTCTCAGAGGAAAAAAAAACCATCAGCTGACAAGCCTGCAAAACTGATCATGTAGACAAATTTATATGTTAACATCTTATAGTTCGATCATGAAATGTTCTCTTTGTTGATCACCTATCACATTAAGGTAATCCTGAAAGCAAATGAACTTTTTGGGACTTAAAAGAACAAAATAATAGAAAGCTAGAAAGTTACAAGATCCCAACTTGACACCATCAAAATTTTTTTTCCTCGTATTGACATCTTCTTATATTGGTTTTCTTTTTTCCGTCCTTCCTTCTGAATCGTGACATATAGAAGTTCAACGGGACATGACATCTTTAGGAAATCGATTTTGTGATATTAGTTTATAGAGCCAACAACTGTTGGTGAGTTTCTGATTTTCCACAATGATTTGAATGCAGCTGAAGCGTAAACGTTTCAGATTCAAGTGCATCTTATGTGGTCCTCTCTCTCTCTCTCTCTCTCTCTCTCTCTCTCTCTCTCTCTCTCTCTAAGTCAGTACCTAATCTTGGAAGCAAAAACTTTTATCCGGGGAGAGAGAAGGTGGCACAGGGAATGCATAAATAGTGAGCCTCCCTCGTTACATTTCATTACACCAACCATCATCTTTAGGAATCATGGCTTATACTTTCTCTTCTTCTGTCTTGAGCAGTACTTCTCCTCGCTGCATGAATCTTTTCCTTGTTCTGTCATTGGCAATGATTTCTGCATGTCCATTAGTCCATGGAGGAGTAGCAGAGAGCCTTCACAAGGTTGAGATCTCGTCGTTGCTGCCGAGCAGTGTCTGTTCCCTGACCAAAGGTGTGTGATACCGCACAGTGATCGTATACTAAAATTTGCCTCTAGCTTTTTATTATGTTCGAAGTTTTTTCATATCTTAATTGGCAATGTTTCGGAAGTGCTAATTTTGTAGTTTTTGAATAAGTAATCAAACACAGTCGTTAAGCTCAGCTTGTCATGTTTTTTTCCCTGTGAATTCTAAGTTTGTTGTTAACTAACGATTTTTTGTTCTCTGTAGTCATATGGAACATTCAGAAAGAAATATCCATTCGAACAATTGTTGATTCTGACCTTTCCCACTACAGTTATAAATTAATGTCACTCTGCTTGATTTAACCAGTAATCATATGTCTGAAATATAACTCACCGTCATGCATGCGAACATGATCATATCCAAATTGGCAATTGCTTACTTATGTCAGTCAATTCTGATCTCAAATTAACTTTTTGCCAATTATATATATGAAGTCAGTTTGTCTCCAAATAAACCTGTTCAGAGGTGCGTGGTCAACTTTTGGCACTACAGTTTGATGCCTTGTAGCACTCGCATTAATATCTTGCACGCCATTGCCAATGATGTCTCCTTATAAACAGAATGAAACATTATCATGGCCAAAATTCCAGTCTTAAAGTTGGTCAGATGTCAAACTATATATAAACAAGAGAAATAAATAAATAAATAAATAAATAAATAAATAGGAAACTGCAGAGATTGGTCCCTGAATCCAATCATGGATACAATACATAATTAGTGCAGAGGTAAACGAAGCACATGCATCCAAGGAACAGATACATCGCTGTCTGTCTCTGTCACTTGCATCGCATGCGTATCAGTTTATTTTTTCCTGTTTATGATGATAATAAGTTACTCATCAATCATGGTCAAGTTTTCTTTTATATTGCAGATGAATTTAAATTCATTATAATACATCAAAAATTGTTCTTGAACAATGATTTCATGTTAAAGGAGCAATTTTTATTGGAATAACTTTGTGTTTGGAAATTTTGAAGACCCTGCGAGTTCCAAGGCGGGCGCAAGGTTAAAGGTGACACACCCGCACGGTCCGTGCTCGTCGGCCGTCGGCGCCAAAGAGGTCCCATCGCATAAGCAGATACTGGACAACGACCGGGCCCGTGTCGAGCACCTCCACAGCCCCCACCGGACTGCCGCCGGTTCGAAGATTGACCTCTACAGCAAACTAGGCCAGGGCACGGTCTCGGCATCGGAGATACCGGCGCGCTACGGCGCGTCGTTGAACACCGGGAACTACATCGTGACCATCGGCTTCGGCACACCGGCGGTGGCCCAGTCAGTCGTCTTCGACACCGGCAGCGACGTCACCTGGATCCAGTGCAAGCCGTGCGTCGGGTCCTGCTACGCGCAGCAGGAGCAGCTCTTCGACCCGACCAAGTCGTACACGTACGCCAACATCTCGTGCTCGTCCAGCTACTGCGCGGAGCTTGACGCCAGAGGCTGCAGCTCCTCCACCTGCGTCTACGCCGTGCAGTACGGCGACAACTCCTACACCGTGGGCTTCTTCGCCCGGGACACGCTCACCTTGTCGTCCTACGACGTGCTACCCAACTTCCGTTTCGGGTGCGGCGAGAACAACAACGGCCTCTTCGGCAGAGCAGCTGGGCTGCTCGGCCTCGGCCGCGAGAGGGTGTCGCTGGTGTCTCAGGCGTATCAGAAGTACGGCGGCGTCTTCTCCTACTGCTTGCCGTCGACGTCGAGCTCCACGGGCTACTTGACGTTCGGGAGATCCAGCGCACCGTCCAACGTCCAGTACACGCCCATGTTGTCGAACGTTAACGCGCCGACGTTCTACTACCTCAACCTGGTAGGCATACGCGTCGGCGGCAATCTACTCTCCTTGTCGTCAACGGTGTTCACGGTCGGCGGTACGATCATCGACTCCGGAACCGTCATATCCCGGCTGCCGCCCATCGCGTACGCGGCCCTCAGGTCGGCCTTCAGGCAGCAGATGACACAGTACAGGTTGGCGCCGGCGCTGTCGATTCTGGACACCTGCTACGACTTCACCGGGTACTCCACAGTGTCCATCCCGACGGTGGCTCTTCTGTTCGGCGGCGGCTTTACGCTCAACTTGGACTCGTCAGGGATTCTTTACGTCGCGAGCGTCTCTCAGGCGTGCCTGGCGTTTGCTGGCAACGCCGCGAGCACGGACTTGGGCATAATCGGGAACGTGCAGCAGAGGAAATTTAACGTGGTTTATGATGTCTCCAAGCAAGTCGTTGGATTTGGCTCTGGAGGCTGCTGAACGTCATAAATTATAAATCTCATGTATCAACAAAATTAGTCCACCAAAAATATATATATGAATAATATGTTGTAATATGTTGAGTTTCTAACATCATGCACAAAGGAATAAGAGTAAAAAGAATGCCATAGTCACGAAGATTATTTTTTTTGGACTATCTTATCCCTTATTATCTTTTTTTTTTCATTTCTCTCTATTTTTATTTCATTTTTTATTTTCACCTCCATCGCTCTAAAGTAATATTTTCCAAACAAAATAAAAAGTTATTCATTTTATTTTGTTTGTTTTCAATTTTTTCTCTATTAATATCTTGAGGATTGTAATTGCATTTAAAAAAAAGAAGTTATGGTTATTAGTTTAAAAAAGTGAAATTACATTTATAATATTAAATTACATGAATATAACTATAAATATATTACTCTAAAAATTGATAGCTAACTTTGACTTAATTGTCATGATATATAGAACTAGTATGTGATTCCTTCTTATTAATTAAATAAATTTAAAAATGGCCGTTTTCTTTAACTTTAATGGTCCAATTACCAAGAAGGTTAAAATACTGATCCAAAAGTTAATATGATTAATAATAATAAAGTAAACTATTGTTAAAGATAAATCATTTAAAGAAGATGACACTTTTAGTGTAGCACATTTATAGTGTAGTGCGTGTAGCGCGCCAGAAAGTAACTAAAAAAATGATCATTGTTTTTTTGTGCATAAAGTGTCGTTAATGCCATGTGTTATACATTCCTTTTTTTTCTTTAAAGAATACTAAGATGGAGCTATAATAGTATTTTCTATAATGGCACCAAAAGATTAATATGTTTGGCTCAGTTATTCCTTTGAATGTCCACATGAACAATAACTATCCCAAGTAAGTTCATAAAAAGTTTAAATAGGTTTAAATTAAATCAATATAAATAATATTATTTATAATAATCTAAAATATATAGCATTTTATTTTATATTTTATGTTTGCTTCTTTCCATTTTCATTTCCACCTTTCCTCTTTTATTCTCTATATTAATATTACCATTTTTACTTTTTCCCAATTTTAATTAATCCTCTCCTATTTTATTAACTTTTTTCATATTTATCTTCCTTAATTGCATGATTCGACTTTTTTGTTATTGCATTAATTGCATAATTTTACATTAGTTACACTAATCAAAGTTACATGTACTGCAACACAATTTTCCAAGTTTAATTTTCATTATTTTTAAATTTTTAAAATGAACCAGGTTTTACTTGGTTCACCAGATTTCTAGTTTTTTTCGCTTCAATCTCGTATGAAGTCTCCTCCGATGTTCAAATGAAAAAAGAAACAATTTTTCTGATGCAGCGGTATTCATGGGTCGGGTTTGACTAGAATCAATCTCAAATTCAATTCAACTCGACTAATTTTATCGGGTTGGATTAAGAGATGATAATAAATTAGTCATCAAATCCGATCCAATCTGATCTTTATTGGGTCGAGTTGGATGGGATTGGATCATCAATTTATCTAATTGATTTTTTATATTTTAATTATTTTTATATAATATTTAATATTAGTTTATATTTTTAAGAGAAATAAATATATTTTTTTAACATTTGTAATACTTTTCAAGAATATAAAGTATACATTTTAATATATTCTAATTTAAAGTGATATAAGATTCTTATTAAGAACAAATTAATTTAAATTTAATAAAAAAATATAAAATTGAAGCTCGCACCCGATCCATTGACGATCGGGTCGGATTGAGTCTGATCCGATCAATGATCCAAATCGATCCAATCTCAATTGAATCGGTTCGACTCGTCGGATTCATCAGATCAATCCAACCCAGTGAACACCCCTAGTTTGAGTCATATTAAGAAAAGAGTTTTCTTTTGGTGTTTTTAGTCTCTACATGTCATAGAAAAGATAGAGATTGATCTCTCTTAATGACGAGAATAGATGTGAAAAATAGAGGGCTTTTGAGAATACCAAAAAGTTATTTTTGATAAAGAAGGAATTAAAAACATAATTAGATTGAAGGGATTTCTGAAAGTTTTTATACTACGATCACAAAGAATCATAGTAAGCAGGTCCATTTCAGAACTTTTTTCACAAGATATATATCGATTTTTTTCTCATTGAATGATTATTTCAAAAATTTAGGCAAAATTTAAAAGACTTTGTAATTTATTCTTAATACAATAGAATTACTCTTTGATTGTCTCATGGTTTTTATCTTTTTTTTATTGGAGATATAATGTTTGTACACCATATTGACTTATATTATGTAATTCATATATAGGAACTGATGAAGAATTCTTGATAGGGTGAGCATAAGGAGCACATGTCAACAAATTTGACTATATCAAGTCAGAATGAGATTATGTTTTGAACTTATTTTTCTACACTGATTACTATTTAGGTGGAGATCGGCTTAATCCAAAAAAATTGATGCAATTCGAGTTCATATTGGTACATTAGGTAACCCGTTAGTTGACTTGACCCAAATATTATAGTATAATAAAAAATAATAAGATTCATATATGTATATGTACAATCATTATTTGTTGATATAACTATATTTATTTATTTTATTAGGACAATATGAACTTGTTATATTTGATAATATGGGTGTATCATGTACGTCTAATAAGTATGGTACATAAATTAAAATTAGATTTTAAATATGATAATATATTTTGTATATTTCTTTTGTTAAAAAATTGTGACAATCATAATTTCAATATCAATCCTAATTGCAATTATCCAAGACTAAGATTAGTGTCTCTTTTCTAAAGGATTGATTTTCAAGTTGATAAAAGATATTGCCGAAACCCACCTTTGTCGAATGCAAATTGATCTATTAGTTACAATAAATATATATATCAAGTCCACAAGTTTCATGAAAGGGAATAATGAGAGAAAAGAAAAACAATAGTGTAATCTAATCCCACAATGCTGCAAATATTTTTTAGTTTTTTTTTTATTAGGATGCTATTGATGTTTCAAATTAATAGTATTCGATTACTTGGAAGTGTAGATCGTTAAAAAATATCTCCTACCGAAAAAAGTTTAAAAGTGGGACTCCATAATCCCAAATATTACCTCAATTCATTTATCATTTAATTACCATTTAAAGTCTCACCATATTTTACTTTAAAATAAAGATGTGAAGAATGAAATATCTGAGTCTATGAATGGGGAGATACTATTAAATTTTATTGGAGAACTGGAGTTCATGACAACAACAAAGACATGATTTTTCTAACCCCACAAGTTGGTGCCATTTTTTGTGGTGAAAACACGTCTTTGATATGTTGCATATATACAAAAGTTTGTACATGCCGGAACTCCATAATACAAAAAATAGCTAAACCTATAATTCTTAGTAAATGATCGAAAGCTGAAATTTATTGATTGTTACAATAATGCATAACTATTTTGAACCCATAAGGAGGAGGGTGAGTCATTTTCTTGGGTTGAAAGTACACATTTGCACGTTGAAACTTCATAATACAAATATTTAGTAAAGCTAAATTCAAAGTTAGAAATATAATATATAAAAAAAGATGGACAACAAATTTTATTTTTCGTTGCATCTTATTAACATTACATACCATGATGGAGTAAATAATAAAGAATAATTTCTAACTTGTTTACTATAATGCAATGCATTCAATAAATTTCTGAAAATGTAACATGCTGAATAGATTTAAAAGAGGTATAATCTTTAACTTAAAGAGACAACCTCCTCATTGTGAGAATGTAGTTGAACCAATTAGTTGGTTGTCTTCCTAAAATTGCACAACCTTCACCTCCGCACAAGTTTTTTTAGCTTTGTTCATCGTTCTTGATTGTTTGTCATTGTCTGCTTCAACCACATAATTGGTTTCTTAAGCTACATTCCTTGATTTGGAAAATTTAGAAGAATTTGAAAATAAACACTTCTCCCCTAATTCCTGAATTTTCAAAATCATAAACAAGACAAATGTAAAATGTTCATGACAGAGTAGGATGAAAGTTCAACTAAAGTTGTAAGCAAGCCTACAACATGTGTGTCTTTGATAAAAAAAAATTCCACATTGCTCAACCAATGTTTTTTTCAATGCTAACTAGCTTTGCTAGTTGAGAAACATCATCCTTAATATCTTTCGCCTATAGTAGGAGACTAAAAGTTGTTAGACTAATTAAAAACTTAACTATGTATTATATTAAAGATAAATATTGCATACATCCGATATATAGCAAATTTCAGTTAGGACTTTAGGGACCTATTTGGCAACCCACAAAAATATTTTAAGGGTTGCCAATTTCCCAAAGAAGTAAAAGTGGCTTCCCAAGTTTTTTTTATTGAATGGAAAATTTAAACTTTTGGATGTTTCGTTACCATCTTTTGGAAAAATATATTTTTTTCATATAAAAAATTACAAAAGATGATAACTTCAAAACTTTTTTATAATATCAGAACTAAATATATTTTGTTAGTTGGAGCATCATATAACTAATATACATTTCTATTAATTAATTTTAAATATTATATATATATATATATTCTAAAATATTTTTAAAAATAGGAACCATATAATAGAATCATACAACAAAAATCACGTACAAAGCAAAAGAAAAAAGAATGGACACCGGAAACAAAAATGATCATGGAAACATGAACAAGATCACTCAAACAAGAGAGAACAATAAAAGAGCATATTATTGTAGAAGAAAAAAGATGCTAGTTTTTCTGCACATATATTTTTTTTCGCAGATTGAAAGGACAACTTTATTACAAGTAAGTATTGCTCCTCCATTATAACTGCTTACACTTTATAGATAAATGCCAAGGAAAATAGTGTATTGAATAAGAAAACTCCAAACATCTTTGTCGGTGTAGGAAAAAGAAGAGATGAAGAGATGAGACTTGAGAGACAATATCAGTCGATGTAGGAAAAGAAGATATGAGAGGCAAGATCAACGACCTATTCTTTTATCATCATTTGTTAGTCCTGACCACCAGATCACTTTAAGAGGCAAAGGAAAAATGTGAGATTACAAAATGGAGAGAGGAGAATTTTAGGGCTCATTAGTCTGTCACATTTCACAAGAAAAAAAATGAGGTTAAGCTAAATTTTTTCAAAGGATAGATGGGTTTGTAGAGGTTTTTATCTTATAAATTTGATGATCAAACATGCCAATAATTGATTCCCAAATAGGGTCTAGGTCTTCCCCTTTTCTATGAATAGTTGTTTTCCTCGCTATATAAATATTGTCCTTGAAAGGAATATTGTATACTACCTTACTAGTCTAACAAGTTTGAAATAAGGTTGCTCTAAAAAGATTTGGAATAAAACAACTACTAGCAAAGAAATTTGTGATGCCCATGTATGAACAACAGTAAAACAACACAACTCAAATATAGGTAACCAATGAAATTTTTTGTATAGATAATTATTCTAAAGATGAGCAATGGAGAAACTTTTGTGTAGATAATTGCTCTAAAAATGTATATATTATAATGATATGCTTTTGCCAAAGAACATTTATAACTACCTTACTAGCATAACAAATTTGAAATAAGGTCATTTTTTTTAAAAAATAAAATAAGACACCTACTAGCAAAAAAACTTGTGATGCCCACATGTGAACAATAATAAAAAACACTGCTCAAACACGAGTGAGAAATTGAGAAAATTTTGTGTAGAAAATTGCACTAAAAATGTATCTATTATAATATATACATCTTTAAAGCATCTACTAGTAAATAAATTTGTGATGCTCAAAGATGAACAATAGTAAAACAAGACAACTCAAACATGAGTAAGCAATAGAGAATTTTTTGTGTAGATAATTGTTTTAAAGATGAGCAATGGAGAAATTTTTGTGTAGATAATTGCTCTAAAATTGTACATATTATAAATATGCTCTCGCCAAGGAACATTTTGTAATCACCTTATTAGCATCACAAATTTGAAATAAGGTTGTTTTAGAAAAATGTTTTGAAATAAGTCACCTACTAGCAATGAAATTTGTGATGCTCACATG
Source organism: Pontederia paniculata (assembly GCA_001647135.1). NCBI lineage: Eukaryota > Viridiplantae > Streptophyta > Magnoliopsida > Commelinales > Pontederiaceae > Pontederia > Pontederia paniculata. The sequence goes on along the minus strand of LTAE01001784.1, from coordinate 8,018 downwards.
TGAACAATAATATAAAAACACTACTCAAACATGTGTGAAGAATTGAAAAAAAATTGTATAGAAAATTGCTCTAAAAATGTACCTATTATAAAGATGTTCCTTCTAAGGAGCATTTTGTAGCTACCTTATTAGTTTAACAAGTTTGAAATAAGGTCGTTTTAGAAAAGTTTGAAATAAGACACCTACTAGCAAAGAAAATTGTGATGCACACATATAAACAATATTAAAAAAACACAATTGAAACATGAGTGGGGAATGGAGAAAGTTTTGTGTAGATAATTGCTCTAAATATGTACGTAATTTAAAAAATATTTATGCCAAGGGACATTTTGAAGCTAGCTTAACAAGTTTGAAATAAGGTCATTCTAGAAATATTTAAAATAAGGCACCTACTAGCAAATAAACTTTGTCATGCCCACATATGAATAATAGTAAATAACACAATTTAAACATGAGCGAGGGATGGAGAAAGTTTTGTATATGTAATGTTTTAAAAGGTTTAAAATGAGGTGCCTTCTAGCAAAGAAACACGTGATGCCAAACGTGTGAAATGTCCAGAGATGAACGAACAATAATAAACACAAATAGAACATGGATGAACAATGGCAGACACAAATACACCATGATTGAATAATGGAGAAAGTTTTCTAGATAATTGATCGAAATTTTTACTAATAATAATTTTCGTTTGTGAAATACTTATTCATAGAATGTGCATAACATGGTCCACAAATAAGATGCATTAGGTTTCAACAGTTCATAGATTTTCCTCAAGTGAGACTCACATTGGATAAAAATCTTCCAACACAACGTGACAAAGACTCCAGCAAAAGCACTCCACAATTGAGAAATCTATAGGTTCTCGAGCATTAACCTATGTAGAAGGTCAGAAGTTAATTCGTTAATTAACTTTTAAAATAAACACTATATATTTAAATGTTATCACATTTCCAATAATTTGTAGCTGAATTGAAGTGCAATGCCTTTGTCACCTCTGAAAGAGAACTTAGATAATTTTTTGTCTTGTTCATTCCTTTAAATAAGGTATCTAAGAAAACAAAGAAAAACATAACTTTAGTTGGTATAACTTTTAGATGTCTTGATGTCCTTGACCTATGGTGTCATAAGCTATTGAGTTTTTTTATTTCTATAATATGTCAAGGTTTAAAGCACGTGAAAGAGCTTATTGAAAAAAAAAATGAAATTCAACAACATTCTGTTGTGTATGCGTATATAAGGAACAAACATTAGGTCGTCTACACCTTTCAGAAAAGACCGCAATTTATTTAACATGCTTCAAAGATATAACTCTTAAATCGTCTCATTCAAAAGAGAAAAAAAAACTTTTGCTTTGTATGCGTTGACTTATTTTTTCTTATGGAAACATTATAAACTACTACTAAGATATGGCACACTCGAAGAAAACTAGACATCGACATGTAATTAGTAAAGATTCTCAAGTAGCATATTAAAATTTTCCATCTCATGAATTTAGTTTAACAAAATAGTGAATATGACATCATGAATAATGTTTAAAAAAAGAAAAAAAAATATAAAATTCAACAATAGTTTAACAACCTCATATTGATTTAACATATTTCAAAGATATAATTCTTGTTGGAACAAATATAAAATTCAACAAAATTCTCGTGTATGTTTATAAATGAATCAACACTAGGTTGTCTACACTTTTTTGAAAAATTCTCAATTTATTTAACATATTTCAAAGATATAGTTCTCAAATCATCTGATTCAAAAAGACAAACCTAACTTTTTCTTTGTATACCTTGATTTAGTTTGTCATAAGAAAATATTATAAACTACTGCTAAGATATGACACATAGCTATGCCACTAGAACAAAGCTAGACTACCATGTAATAAACAGAGATTTTCATGTAGCATATCTGAATTTTCCATAAATCGAATTAAGTTTAACATAAAGAGTGAATACTATATCATGAACAATGTTGAAAGAAAAAAGTGAACTGTGTGAAGTTACATCTTCATAGTACACAATTTGCATCAATAATGGAGACTAAGTCTTACTTGGTTCGAAGGTGGAGGATAATTATTCTCTTTGTAATTGCCAAAGTTCAAAATTTTCTAAAATCACAGATCCTTAGAGCTATGAGATTATTGATTTGGATTTCCTGAAGCGATCTTTGAAAACTAATAAGTCAATTAGAACAAAGTTCGAACTATATGAGAAATCAATTAGTATAATTCAATTCATTGTCGGAGTTGATATGTGCTTGGCAACATGAGTAGTTCATTACTTAGTTTTATTATATTAGTGTATCAACGAAGGATGACTTGGTAGTATTCGGCTAATTGTTCAAATCAAAACAAGATGTTGAACCTTATGGCCTAATAAACATCCATATATGAAATTCATATAAAGTATCGTTTTGGAAATAAGTAGTTTTTGATTATTCACTTGAATATATTTTTGGCTACTTCGCGAGGGATTAGAGAATCTTGTAAACACTTGCAATATTTATGACAAATGCCAAAACTATCATGTTTGATTATGATATTATTTTTTTTTAAATTTAGCTTGCAAAATATGATTTTTTAGGGATGGATCTTGTAATGATTATATGATGGTGTCCATGGTTGTCAAGATCGCAATCTTGATCGTAAGATCGCACGATCTTACGATCCTATGGAGGGTCGCCGATCTCGATCTTAACTAAAGAATTGAATTCGTAGGATCGGTAGGATCGTAAGATCAAGATCATAGGATGGGTAAGATCGTAAGATCCTACCGATCCTACTATATTAGTTTAAATAATTTTTTTCTTTTCTTTTTCATACTTTTTTCTAAAGAAATAAATGTTATAATGATAATATATTACATTGTATTCATAAAAATTTATTTTTAAAGCATAAAAAGTGGAAAATAATAAATCATAAAATTATTTATAAAATATAAATTATAGTCATAATATATTACATTATATTTATAGAACTTTATTTTCTAGCATATAAAGTTTTTAAAGTGATAAAAATTAATAACAAATGTAAACAAATATTAATATATATTTAACAAATTATTGAATATATGTATATTTTAATACATATTTATTTTAAAAATATTTTTTTACTTATAGGTAAGATCTTACGATCCTCGATCCGATCTAACGATTTTCGATCTTATCACCTCCTCCCGATCCTAGGTAAGATCCCGATCTTGACAACCTTGATGGTGTCTACCTAACAATGCAAGTATTTCTGTCAAGGTAGTTAACGTTCTTTGTTTTATTTATGAAAAATTATTAACAAAACATATTTGAGTGAGCCCAAATGAATATTTCTCTCTTATTTTTATATTTCTTTGTCATTTCACCATTCAAATTTCTCAATTCATATGAATATTGTTTTTTTTCACCTTTATCTTATTTATTTTATTATAAATTTTTATCACATATATAATTGTTTGGATTATTATTTCATTCTTTGTGATTGGAATCAAGCACTGAGTTTCAACATTTTTTCTATATATTTCTATATTATTACACAATATAATATTTGTTAAATAGATTTTATCCGGATCTTAGGGTGATGGTTTTGGATTTTACACTTTTTTTAATGTTACTAAATACTTGATACTTAGTTGAGATGCTGAACATATTTTAACTATTTAATATATAATCAATAATAAATTATAAAATTAATAAATAATCATTACTTATAAAATCAATTGAAGAGTTAAGATATACTTAATATCCCTAAGCCAGCCATGGGGAAGAGGAAGGAAAGGGAGGACCCCCTTGCAACGCCTGCAGGCACTATCACAAGTACGAGGAAGCCGAGGTGTGCGCAGTTTGCGGCCATCGCCTCGCCGTCATGCTCGATCGGACCGACGAAGGAGAGGAGCGCCTTCCACATCGTGATCCTCGAGGGCTTTCTCTATCTCGGGAGCTATCACCACACCCTCCACTGCAACCACCTCAAGGCCCTCAGCATCATGCACATCCTCAACGTAAGTGCCTCGCCTCAACCTAGCAGATGTTTGCGTGTATTACCGAGTAAAAGATGATATTGCTTCTGAGAACATCCGGTCAAACGAGCTCTTTGTGTTTCTTGTAACTGTTGAACTATCAGATTATATTTACTCAGTTCTTTAGTAGGTCGATTAATTTCTTTTATTTGATAAAGAAAATTAACCAAGAATAAAGAATCAAGCTTGTTGTTAGATGCTTCAACTTGTGATCTTTTTGGAACACTGTGTATGACAAAAGAAGTTTCGAAAGAGAAAAAAAATCTAAGTATACAAAACTAAACCATGAATTGGTCAAAAACAAGAAAAAAAAACTTTAGAAGGATAAAGCAGACACTTTTTGTGGATTGTTGAAGAATGAAGATAGAATGAAAAGATACTCCAAGAACATGAGTATCCAATGTTATGGTTATAAAATATCAGATACATGCAGCCTTAATAGTCGTAGACCATAGCACTTGAGAATTGTGACAGACGTAGTAGTATCGAGCAGTCTTACCTTCTAACTCAAAACTTTCTTTATAAACTTGAGAAATTTCCTTGATTGTTTTGCTTCAAGGTTTAAAACTTAGTGTCAATTTAAAATGTTGGATATCCTTATAGAGAGTTAATAATAGAATAGAATATAAAGTGTTAACAACAGAATAAGATTCTCGATGACTTTTATTGAATGAATGGTGCACTATTATATACAACAATATTATGACATAGAGGCCATTAGTATAAGTTACAATTGTCCAACTATAATGGCGCATATACAGGCATGAAGAGAGCAAGTCTTCTGGGTGACACATGTAGCATGGTTTGACATATTCTGGTTAACATCTGCCCTCAAGCCCGACGAGGTCGAAGATCAAGTCGGAGCTTGCTGCAGAGAAAGTTGAACTGCTGTCCTGCAATGGCTTTGGTCATGAGATCAACAATTTGATCTTTCATGGAGATATACCTAACCTGTAGTCGACAACCAACAACTTCATCGCGAACGAAGTGGAAGTCGACCTCGACATGTTTTGTGCGAGCGTGGAAGACAAGATTGGTTGTAAGATAAGTTGCTCCTATATTGTCGCACAAGAGAATAGATGCGTGAACTTTGTGGAAGCCGAGTTCTTTTAGAAGTGTTCGAAGCCATATGAGCTCGCTGTCGTGTCTGCCAAGGCTTTATATTCTGACTCCATTGATGATCGAGAAATTGTGCGTTGTTTCTTAGCAAACCAAGAGATCACATTGTTTCAAAGGTAAATGACATACCCGCCAATAGATTTACGATCAACTACCAGCCCAATCGGCGTCTGAGAAGGCTTGAAGCTGCATTGAAGTGGTAGGTTTGAAGTGAAGACATAGGTCCTTTGATCTAGATACTAGAGAATATGTTTTACGACAATCCAATGATCGATAGTAGGAGAATGCATGAATTGGCTTATATGACTCACGACAAAAGCAACGTCAGGCCTAGTAATGCACAAGTACTGAAGAGCACCAACAATTTGGCGATAGAGCGGGTTGTCATATGCAGTTCTTGTAGGGTGCAGCTTGAGCTTGGCATGTAAGGAAGCTCGAACAAGTTTGGCGGTACTCATGTGAGTACGCTCGAGAATGTTGGAGACATACCTTTATTGGGACAGAGGTAGACTACTAGGAGTTCAAAGGACCTCAATCCCCAAGAATGAATGAAGATGACCAAGGTCCCTAACAACAAAATGTCGCTCAAGATGAGACTGAATACTACGAAGAAGGCGTGGACATGATCCTGTGACAATGATGTCATCAACATAAACGAGGACATAATATATTGAATTTTCTTAACGAAAAATAAAAAGTGAAGTATCGGTGGTAGAAGCAGAAAAACCATAGCTAAGTAAAGAAGTTGCTAGTATTTGGAACCAAGCATGTGGCGCTTGTTTGAGGCCATAAATTGATTTGTGCAGTCTGCACACATGAGAAGGTCGGTCGGGATCTAGAAATCCTGAAGGTTGGTCCATGTAAACTATCTCAATGAGCTGTCCATGTAGAAAGGCATTGCTTACATCTAGTTGATGAAGTGGCCAATCGCGCGAGACAATTAATGAAAGAACTAGTCGAATTGTCATGGGCTTAATAACCAAACTGAAAGTGTCAGTATAATCCACGCCAGGTTCCTAGTGGAATCCCTTGGCGACAAGGCGTGCTTTGCGACGATCGAAGGAGCCATCAACATGTAGTTTGTTGCGAAAAATCCAGCGACAACCAATGACGTTCATTTTTGGTGTACGGGCGACTAGTGTCCAAGTTCCATTTCGGGCTAGAGTGTTGAATTCGTCTGTCATGGCAGACCTCCATGCAGGGATGGAAACAACTTTAGAGAAACATGTTGGTGTGTCATCGGAGGAGGTTTCTGGAGAAGCAACAAGGAGTGCCTTGTATCCGGCTAGTTGATGGTAATTTACTTGTTGTCGTGGACGTAAGGTGCGTGGACATGGAGGTGAAGGGGGAGGGGGAGGAGTGTGAATGGAGGGCGAGGTACTTGGATGTTGTGTTTGTGGTAAAATGGAAGAAGATGACGATGAATGGATTGTGGACGACAATGGAATAGGCACCAAGATATAAGGGATGGGTGAAGTTGAAGGATGAATGTTAGAAGCTGACTTATCATGACGAAAGGGGAAGTCATCCTCTATGAAATGGACATGTCGCACGAGATAAATTTTTCCTGTAGAAGGGTGCTAACAGCGATAGCCTACGCTGTTTGGTGGATATCCAGGAAAGACGCACGACACAGAATGAGTGTCAAACTTATGGCTATTGTAGGCACGTGTGTGTGGAAAGACCGCAGAACCAAAGACACGAAGTTGTTTAGACGGGCTTACGACGATCGAGAAGAAAGTAAGGTGTTCGAGTATTTAATACTGAACTTGGAAGTCGATTAATAATATACACAATAGTTTCCATGGCAAAATGGCAAAATCTGCGAGGAACATTTGTGTGAGTTTACAAGGTTAGTCCCGTCTCAACAACATGTCTGATTTTGCGTTCTATCAATCCATTATGTTGGTGTGTATGTGGGTAGGTAAGTCGATGGACTATGTCGTGATTCACAAAATAAGTATGCAGTGCAACAAACTTGCCACCGTGATCTGTTAGGACGCTTTTTATGCTGCAATCAAATAGTTTTTCCACAAACTTATGAAAAAGAGGAAAGATTTTAGCAACTTAAAATTTTTGACACAGAGGATGCAACCATGTAAAGCGACTAAAATCATCAACAATTATTAAGAAATAATAGTGACCATCGAAAGATTTTTGAGGAGCTGGACCCCAAACATCGGTAAATAAAAGCTGAAGAGGGGTCGTGCTGGTATTATTAGTGCAAGGCAAATGAAGCTGTGTTGATTTTCCCTGAAGACAAGAAGAGCAACTTTTTATTGTTGTTGAAGATGACAAGTGATGACGACGAAGAATTGTTGAGAGTGCACGCTAGTGAGTGTGGCCAAGCCGAGAGTGCCATATGTCAGTGGAGACCGAGGCCGAGAGAACAATAGGTGCGGCAACAACAAGCAACGAAAGATGGTACAAGCCATCCTTAATTCTTTCGTGAAGAAGCGGACGCTTGGTTATTTGATCCTCGACAACAAAATGGGAAGGATGAAATTCAAATATATAGTGATTGTCTTGAACAAATTGGCGAACAGAAATCAAGTTACGAGTTATTTGTGGAACATGTAAAATTTTACGTAAGACCAGTTGATCATCATTTGCTGATATGGTAGTCTCATCAATGTCTTCAATAACAAGAGTATTACCATTGCCGATGGTCAAAGTACTAGATCCCTGATAAGGTTCTGAAATCTGCAAATTTTGGATGTCAGGAGTTATTTGATGAGTCGCCCCTATGTCAGGAAACCAGTAAACATAGTTTCTGGATAGAATAGGTGAGGTTGAAGCGACAGGATAAGATGTTGCACTGTAGGCATGATAGTGTTGTTGGGAGCTAAAGTTTCTTTGGCGACAATGCAGTAGGATCTAGAATGACACCAAGAG
>LTAE01001783.1:28352-52328 GCA_001647135.1 Pontederia paniculata | reverse complement strand
GAATTTAGGATTCCGAAATTGTTTTGGTGATCACAAATTTGTGAGGGAACTTAATCTGGACTAATAAGCTTGTTGAATTGTGTTTTAAAAGACCTGATTTTCATGATTCAGAGAATGATAGGTTGACCGAACTTGATGAACGGACGACCTATGCACATAGAAGACAAAAGAAAAATCCTATGTGTGCAACGGTCGTCCAAAGGATGTGAAGTGGTCGACCGATGTGAAGAGCAAAGATCAAGAGATGGAGTCAAATACTGAGCGGTCGACTAAAGATATTGAGAGGACGACCGAAGACAATGATGCACAAGAGAGGTCGCCCGATGAAGAATAGTGGGCGACCGATGGTCCTACAACAACAGTACAAAGGTTGGAGAATGGGCGATCCAAGGAGAAGTGGACGCCCGTGAGGAGACTTAGCCGCAGAGGTGATTTGGCTAAGGAGGGAAATGTCGTCCGAAGATGAAGAGTGGATGACCGATGAACTGAGAAAGAAGGCAGTGGTCGTCCAAGGGTTTCAGAGTGAAGACAATGGACGACCAGGAGATTGTTAAGAGTGAAGTGGACGTCTGAAGGCTCATGAGTTAAAGCAGCGAACGACCAAAGGTGATGACAAATTGAAGATCGATCGTCCGAAGATGGAGTGCCGACGACCGATGGATATCAGACAAAGACATAGGTCGTTTGGGATCTTGGTGAGAAGACAAGTAGACGTCCAATAGTTTTTCAGGTTTGGGATGAGCTGAAGATCGGACGACCACAGGATGAGCGGACGTCCGATGAGGAGACAGAGGTCGTCCAAAGGCTGAAGAGAAAAAGTAGCGGTCGACCAGAGCATCTGATAAGAGAAACAATGGACATCCAAGGAATCTGATAAGCTGTCAGAGGACGTCCAAAAAATGTCAGAAGGAAGAAAGGACGTCCAAGGATCTCAATGGAAATGAGCGGGCGTCCGAAGGTTGTCAGAAGAAGATTTGGCGGACGCCCGATGATCTCATTGGGAAGTGAGCGGACGGCCAAAGTACTGACTGAAGTGGGAGCGGTCATCTGAGAATCTCAGTGTAGAATGAGCGGACGCACGAAATACCTAGAGGAAGAGAAGTGGACGCCCGAAGGATTCAAGGAGAATCAACGGACGATAGCAGAAGTGTCAAAGGTGGTGGCACAAGTCAAGTCGGTCGATCGAAGAATTGGCGGGCGACTGAAGGATCTTGACGGAGTTCTTCAACTCCAGAAGTGGACATCCGAGGGATTGGGGTGCAATCAGCAGACGACCAGAGAAGTTGAAGAAAGTGGTGCAAGGTCAAGTCGGGCGACCGCAGGAGTAGCGGGCAACTGAAGGAGCTTGACAAGTGTCTTCAACTCTAGGAGTGGACTCCGAGGAGATTGACGTGCAATCAGCGGATGACCAGAGATGTTGAAGACGGTGGTACAAGGTCAAGATCGGTCGGCCAAAGGTTTGACGGACGACCGAAGGAGCTTGGCAGTTGGCTTCACTCGAGAGTGGACGTCCGAGAAGATTGGGGTGCAATCAGCGGACGACAAGAGATGAGTTGTAGTTGGAAGAGGTCAANTTATCGGTCGCCCTCTTTACATCTTTGGTCGACCGTTTGTGCTTCTGCCCCTCATCACATGTATTATGCCTCTGATGCTGGTCGACCGCTTCATATACTTAGGACCCCCACTGCACACATGTAGATCTTCTGATATAAATTACGCGTGCACTGGTCGTCCATTCCTTCAACACAGGTCGACGACTACTCTGAACTTGAATATATCCTGTTACATAAATCAGCTCAACAAGTTCATCAGTACAAGCTGAGTTCACTTACGAATTTGTGATCATTCAAAATATTCTCAGGATCCTAGATTCAACATTTACATGTCGCCAATAAGAGGCTGCTCTTGATTGTAAGTCATATATGCTTCTCTTTTCAACCATTAAATTGTATTCTCAATCTTTGGATCAAATTTCAAAAGTGCCTATGAGCTTCCGCATCGAATGTCACGATTCAATACCTTTAGAGTTGGTGGTATGTGGAAATGAATGTCCTCCTAAACTGCACAACCAGAAGTCGAAGAAAATAGAAAAGTTTCAAAATAACTTATTGAAATCATAATAATAAGTAAATAATTTGTTCCCAACAACGATACTAAAAACTTGATGTGAAAATTGTTAACAGACAACATGAACATGCTAGCAAGTGTATTAATCATTTAAGTAATAAAGTGTTATGAGTATAGAGTTATCGATCCCATGAGAAACAAACAAACTAACTATCTAACTTCTTAAGTTAATAGGAGATGACATTGGATATGCATAAAGTTTCATTTGCAATATAGTAAGATAGAAAGATAACATAAATTATAAAGGATAACAAATGATGACTAGGGCATGAACGATAGATAGAAACATACAATGTTAAAATATATAGTAATTAAACAAGACAATAAAGCATATGATCAGATTCTCAAATGGATAAAAAAGTCCTAATACATGATGTCCCTTAACAAGTAAATCAACTACTATAAACTTTAGTTAAACTAAAAGCACTAAATATTTATACTATCAAAATATTTAGATTATGATAGGAAAAGTTGTTATCACGAACTTGAATCGGGTCAAATTTAGAACTGGTAGCTGCTAGATACTTACGACCCGTGATTTGATATAGTCATTTTTTTCTTTTTGGAAATGTGTGATGACACTTCATGACTCGCGAGAAGTGATCGTAGCGACTTGTGATGTGATCTTACAACCCATTAGAATTAAAAGTCCTTATGAATGCTACTGGATAGGTGATTACTTCAGTGTCGTGGTCGTCACCATCATATCTCACAAACTCGTGAAATATCTTTGAATAGAGTTGGCTCCATTGCCATGATCATGACACAAAAAGTAGCGGATCATTATATGCATTCGTCAGATTGCTCCACTATTACGATAAAATAAGAGCGAATAACTCATAAAATAGATGCATTGTATGTCAAAATTGACTAAATCAATAATAAATGCAAAATTATATATATGTTGGAATATGCATGCATCATCCATCCACTCATCGTGTTTATGGCCTCCCTCAATGGGTATCTCCTTTTGATCTCTTCTTGTTTCTTTGTGATACTTCCCTCTTCATTGATTCCAAATAGCTTTTGAACAAAGAGTTACAATGATAAATTGAATTGATATATCAAGATATTGTCATGACTTTGTAAATTAAAAAAAGGAATTCCTAACTTTTTTATTATTTTAATTTTAATTATTTCATTTAACCTTGAATTAACATTATATAACTACAATTTATTTCTAAATTTATATTATATTCTAACAAAGTAATTACATATTATTAATAACAATAAATTTATTTTTATAATAATAATAATAATAATAATAATAATAATAATAATAATAATAATAATAATAATAATAATAATAATTTTTATTCCATTTTAACCAAAAGCTACTCAAAATAATACCCTACTAATTTGTCAACCATAATACTCATAATTCTTCAAAATAGAATTGTACAAGAATGTCATTGTTTTTATTTACACAGAATAATTCTAATTTTCAATTTCATCATAGTTTCTACGGCTTCGCCTCAACTAATTTATATTATCCTCAATTGCTCGTTTGATTATCATAATTTTTTAATATTCATAGCGAGGAGGAATTAAACTCAATCCTAGTTAATAATTGTCATCTTTCTAGCGAATAGACAACCCCTGCTGACAGAGAAAATTAGTGTGCTATTGACAGTAGATATAAATATATAATATATGGTAGCAGTTTTTACTCTGACATATTAGTTACTGGATTATTGCCATATTTTTTCGACCTAGGTCTACTGCCGAAGGATAGCATGTGCTTGTTCTCTTGTAACAAGTTAAAATGCCCGAGTTGGCCTTTTGGATTTATTCTCTTTTTCCGAAGGACCGGACGAGCCCCTGCCCCTGCCCCTGCCCCTGCCCCTGCCACTGTCACATGCTTTCTAACAGTCTCCTTTATTTCGTTTCGTCCTTTTTATCCACCTGTCTACCCAAAATCGATTACTTACTGCAGTATTAAACATATGCTGCTTTTTCATGTGTTTTCCTTTAAAAGTGCTAAAAGATCATCTTATATTAATATATATTTTCAAATTTTAATCTTATTACCGAGGTTAAAAGAATTTGTTAATCAATGCTCATTTTAACATAAGAATTTATTATTTTTTATTATTTGTGACATCGATTAAAATTACATGTCATAACAAGAAAAAAATTAGAAACTAATATGACTAATAATTATCGTAGTATGTCATTCTCATATATATAATATGAATTTAATGTACCTAACTAAAAAATAAGAATATTGAGCATATTTTAAATATTGAATATATTATTAATATTTGATTTTATAAATCATAACGTTTTTTAACTTTATACTTTATCATTAATTATATATTAAATAATTAAGATATGCTAGCATCAGTACTATTAGTATATAACATTAAACTCTCTTTCTCTCTATATATATGATATATGGCAGTCTCGTCAGTCTCTAAAAGGGACATCCATGGCAGCCTCCGTTCCGGCTTCTCCTCCGCTCTTCACCTCCTCCTCCTTGTTCTACTACTACTTTGTGTCCTCGCTGCTGCTGCTGCTGTGGTGCTTCGCCGACTCCGCCTATATCGCTTACAACACGTCCGCCGGCATCGTCCCCGGCAAGCTCAACGTCCACGTCGTCCCCCACACCCACGACGACGTCGGCTGGCTCAAGACCATCGACCAGTACTACGTCGGTTCCAACAACTCCATCCAGGTGATCCCCGACCCAGTTCCCTCCGTCATCATCATTGCTTGCCATCTTTGTGTTTATGTGTGAGTTATTGTGCTAATGTTTTAGGCCTAATTTTGAGAACAGGGGGCCTGCGTGCAGAATGTGTTGGATTCCGTCGTGGAAGCGTTGCTGGCCGACAAGAACCGAAAGTTCATCTACGTCGAGCAGGTAGCTAGCAATCTTGCTTTCTCCTTCCTTTCTCAATGTCACGAGTTTCTTAATGGATGGGCGGGTTGTACGTGTTTGTAGGCGTTTTTTCAGCGATGGTGGAGACAGCAGAGCGAGGCGACGAAGAAATCTGTCAAGAAACTCGTTAGCTCGGGACAATTGGAGTTCATGTACGTAATTAAATTTCTTGTTCTTATCTTTTTTTTTGTTGGCCTAAAGTTTGATAATGACAAGGCTCTGCTCTGTCTGGTTATTTTGAGAAAAATAAAATTTGGCAATTTGTTTTGCTCACTTTGCTACATTTGATAGTGATAAAAGTTTACTTCACTTAATTTTTCTGTCACACTCCAGATTACATAAATCTTTTGATAGACATTGCGAAAGTATTTTAGAACATAGCTACGTAGCTGATGTCTGATCTCAATATAACTAACTTTGGTTCATGAAACAAATCAAATGCTTTATTACAACTTATAATGATGTAATGTGTTGAAAGAGATCCTAAGACATCTAACTAAATAATGTGGAACTCACCTATTCAATCTCTCGTGAGATAATAATTTTATAGATACAACAATTCTCAAAATAGAATGAATCATAAGATCCATAACATATAAATGACAATACAAAAGGAATAATCTAATGTCAATCATGGACATCGTCTTTATACATTAAAGACAAACAATAAAAAATAGATCTAAGGCAAATCATAAACATTATCTTTGTTTCTCATAAAGCAACATGATAATTTTAAGTTCTAATTTCAATATGAACGATAATCATATCTTTTCATTATACAATGCATCCTTTCAATCTTACTTTTCAAAATACTTTGTGTTACAAGGTTTTGCCTCTCTTTCAATACAGTGTTTTCTTTCATGCAATGCTCTGCTATGATTTAATGTGTTAGTGAGTCTTATCTTTCACTTATGCCATTAGTGACTTTAAGGTAACTTTGAGAGATCGAGCTTGAGGTTCGCTAGTCAGTGGTGATGCACAAACTACGACATGTTCCCACAAAAATGGAGGATGCATGTGAATCCTCCTTGTTGAGCAAAAGGGAGCAAGTTGTACAACAAGAACTAAGTAGCTTCACTATAGCTAAGCTACTAGCCCTTGATAATCTAATGATATCAATTCTATGCAATGACTCCCACGACCTCAATTTTTATAAACTTATCTTGTTTAAAACCCTTGTCTTATCTCAATATTAGTCCTTAACATTTCAGAGGACTTTAAAAACAATCTAACATTCAATGTAAAACCTATCTGGACAAGGGAAAACTTGCATCTAGATCTTCAACAAATCATGTACTTCAATAATCATAATGACCCACAATATATTACTGAAACATATCCGAGCCGAAAACTAGAAGAAATAGGAAAAAAACTGGTGGCCTCTTTGACGTGGGCCACGTTGGGTCAAAGATTGATCATGTCCTAGAATAAATTGATCATTAGACTCGGACCACATCCTGGTAACATGGACCGTGTTATGTCATTCGATCATACATAGAAAAATGGGATGCAACCATGTCGTGGGTGACGTGGACCATGTCCTAAACATCAATCGATTAACCATAGGACACAAGTCGTGTCCTAAGTGTCCTAAGGACGTGGAATGTGTCTTTGGCAACATACGCATGTTACACTGTAGATGACACATGCCACATCTTTTCAACATCATGAAATAAACATAACCGACATGGGCCACATTGATCAAACACATGTCACTTTCGCTCTGACTTGAGCGCATCAACGCCTTTGTCAAGCGATCACAACTTAGATTTTCGTGCAAAAAACACAGAAACAGTTCCAAACTAAGATAAGATCTAAGGATCTAATAGTATATTAGAAACAATGATCAATCACATCAAATCATCATTAAAATGTGTCAAATGCGGAACCCTAGCATGCTTCATCTATACGAGAAATCCATATCTAAAAGGGATCTGCTTGAAAGCATACTAATGGACACTTGAATCCACTTTAGGGAAAATATACTATTAACAAATATTGTAAATCAAGTCTAAGTTCCAAAGGAACCATACAAGAGTATTTATAGGGTTCAAAACACCACATATATCAAATAGTATGGAAACCTAAATAAAAGGAAAACCAATAAAAGATAATCTAATATAAGGAAACACCTAATAAAAGGAAACTCAATAAAAAAGAGACTAAACTAATCAAAAGACCTAACTAAAGGGCTCATGATAAAGATCCATAACTTGAGATTAATGACCATCGGGCATAAGACCCATAATATTATTCTTGTTCTACATCACATACCTTGGTTGTTTATGTAATTTTGGCATCACGTTCTAGAACGTTCCGCCCTGTTGTTCCTCCGTCATGTGTTGTCGATCTCCTTCAACCTCCCCTGGCGTAGATCGGTTTGAGAATCCATAGGAAAAATTGAGCCGTGATAGGGAGAACATGAGAGAGAGAGAGAGAGAGAGAGAGAGAGTTTTGTGATGACAATGGAAAGAAAATAATGACTCTTGAAAAATAATTTCATTGTCCACAAGTTTATATAGAGTCTACGGCTTCAGATAAGGTCAAAATTAAAATCAAACCCAGAGTCCTAAATACAATAAACCTAGGACTTTATCTTTTACGAGCAGCATGGCTGACGTCCAAACTGGACATAGTCCATGTTATACATATATACATACATGTTATACATAAATATTATATGTATCAAATATAGGAAATTCAATTATTTTCAAGAATTCATTTTCTCATGAATTATTTTTCTTTCTGTAGCTTATTTAAGTGTAAATGTAATGTGATCAACTATATCATCAATGGTCATCCAACTTGCACTCGTTCTCAGGATGGGCATTAAACTTCACTTTGTAACCACATAGTCATCAAACTTAAAAAAAATTATGGACGCAGTCATTTTGACTAGCTACTGCCGATTTCCAATTTAAGATGCTTATGTGGATGTGACCTTTACTTTTTTCTCTCTCCACCACATTATTAATCCCTCCTAGATGACAAAATTATATTACTAAAATAAAAAAGGCAGCAGCCCCTACTCAGAAGTTGTCTCCCCTCGTCGGAGGGGAAAGAGAGAGAGAGATAGATGGGGGCCATCTGTCCCCTCCCCTCTCTAGGTGCAGAGGGGAGAGGTGATGGGGGGGGGGGTGTCATCCCCTCCTCTTTTTCCGTGAGGTGGGCGATGCTCCATCATGAGTAAATGAGTAAAGTTGTGTAATTGTTTGTATAATTTACCCATTTCCATTAGAAGTACTTTCTTTCTCTGTGGTTCGTGTAGTTAAATTTTTTTGTTTATGATGTTCATTGTTGCATTGCTCTTATTTTTGTGCATTGTAGTAAAATGTAGAGACTTGGCTATGTTTCTCTCACTTCAAATCCTCATATTTTGTTGGATTTTATATAATAATTAGATTTGAATATGAAGCTTTACATTCAGCTACTTAAATTGGCATCGTCTTATATCTTTCAAGAAATGGGGGAGTTTGCATGCATGATGAGGCAGCAGTCCATTACATTGACATGATTGACCAAACAACTCTTGGTCATCGGTTCATTAAGCAAGAGTTTGATCAGATTCCACGAATCGGTTGGCAGATAGATCCTTTTGGACATTCTGCAGTACAGGCATACTTGCTTGGCGCGGAGGTAATAAATATCAGATCTTTCCACTAATTTGCCTTACATAGTGCTTTATTTATTTTCTATTTCAGAGAAAATATATTCAGCCTATAATTTTACTGTTGATCTGATGTAACATGTGACTTTGTCATGCTGATACTCCTGACAAAGTGACATTCAGCAGATTGATATCTAAAGTTTCAAATTTTCTCGCCTGTTTCCTTCCATAGTTAAACCATTATGATAGTTTACAAGTTTGAAGTCTTAACATTTTCTTTTGTTTAATGTTAGATCTTTCTCTTGGTTGTTACAGTTGGGAAAATATATTTTAGCATTAAAGTACTTACTGTAACATAGATTTAGAATGAGCTTCCACAGTCATTCATATGATATAAAATTTCAGTCATTAACTTCACAATTTGAGAACTTCTATAAATGGATTAATTTGCATGTATCATGGTGAATTTGTTCATCGGATTGTACATATTGACTCATATGTAACTACATAGGAGCTTTACTTGATGAGTTTGCAATTACAGGTTGGATTTGATGCTCTTTATTTCTCACGGATAGATTACCAGGACAGAGAAAAGCGTAAAAGCACCCAAAGCCTTGAGGTGGTATGGCGAGGTTCAAAGAGTCTTGGGTCAGAGGCTGATGTGAGTATGCATGCTGATGACCCTTTTGGTTGATAGCTTGTTTGGCCTTTGAAGCTAGGACATTGTTTAGGCACATGATTGTCTATTAATCTTGTGTTGTAATTGTTCTATTTGTTTTGCCATGTCGGTAACATCTTCATGTTCATGTGATTAGAAATGTGATTGATTTTTTCCCCAATTCAGATATTCACTGGAATATTCCCTATAAATTATGAGCCTCCTCCGGGCAATTTCTACTTTGAGGTTAATGATAACTCGCTAGTTATTCAGGTCAGTTTATGAATGATGGTAAAATAGCACAATAGTGTGATTTGAATGAAGCCTCACCTTTAATTTATTGCAGGATGACCCCCTTATATTTGATTACAATGTTCAAGAACGAGTAGATGATTTCGTTGCAGCAGCTATCTCACAGGTGATGCTACTTTTGTTTTTACAGACCATGTTTCTGTCTTGATGTCCCTGTAATTGAACAAAAAGAGGAAAATTGCAGACTATTAATAATCAGAATGACATGTTATTGTCTGTTGATTTTTCAAATAATAAGAAAATTATGAGGTAGTTTTCTTGAATGACAGATCCCAATTTTGCTCCTACTTTTTGATGTTGTATATCATTCACGTACTTGAAATAACACTGATTCCAATGATAAACCCTCTTTTGGGACAATAAAGCCTTATTTTTTTTCCTCATAAAGAAAAACCTATTTTCATACTTTTTGTTTTACATGACCTGTAGAGTCTCTTGACATGATCTTGGCTCATGAATTTGTTTAATGAATGAATTGAATTCTCTTATTTGATGCATTTCTGTTTCAGGCAAATATTACTAGAACAAATAATATCATGTTTACAATGGGAACTGATTTCAAGTACCAATATGCAAACTCATGGTTTAAGCAGATGGACAAGTTCATCCATTATGTCAACAAGGTATCATATTCTTTAGAAATTTTAGGTACTTCGTTCACATAATTTGAAACTAACAAAATGAAGTGACAAATGGAATTTCCATTTGTTATGCAGTATTGTTCTACAGTTTTGTGGTCATAGTTGGATTATGACATTAAATCCAGTAATTAGATCATCAGTGCAGCATACACTTTCTTATCAGGTGGTATTGTAAATGATTTCTTTAGAAGCATCTTTTTAGCAAATCTGTGACAAAAACAATTGCTAACCATTTTTTGTTTGAACCACTAGCTTGAAGATCAGAATCATCTGCATTTTAGAGTATGTTCTTTGCAATGTGTCCAATTTAGTGTCCACCATGATAATAATAGTTATACTTCATGACATTAAATTTTCTTTGTTACGAAAGCAGAAAGAAGAAAAGAAGATTTAAGATCACAATATTTTCTGAAAGACCATGAAACTACATGAAACTTTAGAAAACATGTGTTCCATATATAAGAAAAAAAGTATGTAAGTTAAAACATATCTGGGTATTGCTTTGTTTACTACAATGATGTATTATGGATAACTAATTGAATCCATGGATTATCTTCTCACTTTGTTATTGTTATTCTCATTAAGGATTTAGAGTTCCCCACTTTTTTTTTTTATCTTACTTGCAACTTTCCCTCTTCGCAAGGATGGGCGGATCAACGCCTTTTATTCAACACCTTCAATTTACACAGATGCAAAGCATGAATCAAATGAATATTGGCCAGTAAAGTTGGACGATTTCTTCCCGTGAGTTCTTAAAAAAATTTCAGTAGGCTATAAAAGATAATGGTTTCATTCTATTGTTTCTACTTGGTTTCAGGTATGCAGACCGAGCAAATGCATATTGGACAGGTTACTTTTCTAGTAGACCTGGTTTCAAAGGCTATGTAAGAGTGCTTAGTGCATATTTTCTGGTAACTCTATTTTTCTCTATCTAAAGAACAATACTCCTTCAGAACTCTTATCGGCTACAATTTAACACAGCTTGTTTTCATGTTAGGCAGCAAGACAATTAGAATTTCTCAAAGGACGAAACAATGCAGGTCCCAAAACAGGTACATTGGCTGATGCTTTAGCAATTGTTCAACACCATGATGCTATTACTGGAACAGAAAAACAGCATGTTGCAAATGATTATGCCAAACGGCTAGCAATTGGTTATACAGAGGTAGCTAGAGATGAGTTCAATTCGAAGAATTGAAAACTTGTTTGATGCTTTACCTTAGAGAAAATTAAACTAGCATAACTTTTTAGGCAGCAAAGGTAGTTGGATCTTCACTTGCGTACTTGACTAAATCAGATTCAGGCTCAGGTTATGATGTCTCAATGACAAAGTTTGAGGAGGTAAGATATGATGATTAGCTTTCCAAAGAAATTTCATAGTGCAGGTAAAATTGTAAATTTGACGTGGTCTTTTCTTTGGCACTAAGTGGTAAACTAAATCAGAATATTGTCCAATTGAACTTTCTTTCTGCTGTAATCCATACATCATCATAGTTCAACTGGAAATTTTAAATTTCTGTCAAGTATCTCAAAATTGTGTTTTTCTTTACATTTTATTGTACTATTTCTAATATCAGTTGTTGATACCTCAGAGATAGGTCAATATTCAGTTATCTTTTGTTCCAGGGGATTGTGTGATTTCCAAGGGTTTTTTCAACCTAGGAAATTGGTCCCAAAACAAGCCAATTGACTATTTTCCCACCGAGGACAAAGAAAGCCCAGGGATTGGGTTAAGAAGAAGTTGTTTCCAGAGAGGCTCTTATAAATGAACTCTGAGCTGAGCTTTTCATGAAACTTGTTCACCTCAAAGTGCCATTTATAACTTGAAATAACATTTATCCATTCGAATTTATTAGATCACCAAGGGTCTTTCTTTTCTTCTCAACCTAGAATAGCATGTTGATGCCAAACAGGTCTGATGCTGTTTGTCCTTCATGGAATTTATGTGAGAATACATCAAGAATAACACGGTGACCCTATTTTGCTCTTTACCTAATGATAACAATTTTGCCAAGTTTAGTAGTTATCCAAAGATCAATGTTAAGGCACTACTGTCAAATTTAAAGAAGCAATTTATCTCTATTTGGAGTTTATGCTTACATTTCTTGGGTGAATAAATAAACATAGATCACTCATACATACAGTTGGTGACAATCATTAAAAGTTCTACTTATCTTTCATCTGTGTTACAATTATAAACTGTTAACATCCATTGTTGGACCATTTGTTTTATGATGTGTTTACACAAAATACAGAGTTATGCGATGTAATCTCTTGTTACCTCTAGTATATAGGGTTACAGATGCTTTTATTTCCATATAGTTCATTCACTTTTGTTCTAGTAATATGTACTTTCTTATTTCAGTGTCCTCTTCTTAATATAACCTATTGCCCTGCATCTGAATCAGATTTATCCAATGGAAAGAGCTTGGTGGGTAATCTTCGTCATTAACATCTCCTAGTAGGCTAGTAAGATGGTTCTGTTACTTTGATCCAATTTCTTGGTCTTTTATTTTGTAGGTTGTCATAATCTATAATTCTCTTGGGTGGAAGCGCCAAGATGTAATTAGAGTACCTGTAAGAAATTGCTTTCACAATGGTTCTGCAGCTTTTACTTAGTTGATTTTCTGCATAAAATTTTATAGGCTGCTAAAATCATTACCTGCATTCAGAAAGCAGAATAAATTAAAATAAGCTATTCTTGCTTATCAAATGTGTATTTCCAACCATCTAAAGGTGCATTTTTACATCGACCCTGAAATAACACAAAGGGCATATAAAATTCTCTGACTTGTGATCGACATTAATGAGATATACAAGTCAAAATTACTCAAAATTTCTGGATTGCCATTATTGGGTCTGGTCAGTAAGTGTTTTAAAGTTCAATCACTCTTATAAAGTAGATAAGAAATAAGATCAAATTAGAATTTTTTTCTCAGTAAAAAAAATGCAGAAACCTAACTGTGAGAAAATTAAGAAATACAAATCCTGCATTGGATAACAACCCCGAGATTCCTTGGTGGATTTCGGAGCAATTAAAGTCTTAAAGGCGGCTGTAAGGAATTTCAAACATGTCCATATGCATGTGCATATTCTTTTCGATACATATAGTGCAAACTTAATCTCTTCTTGAGCCAATTTGATCATTGGATAGAATGGAATGCTGGATCATCTTCTTTGGCATCCTACTCGTTATGTGGTGCAAGCACATGATCTCTTCTTCAGACAATTCAAATGTTGGAACCTCCTCTTTTTCATCCTCATCATCACTTGGGGATAGGCCAAGTTTCAGACAACCCATGAGAGGCCCAGGTCAACCTACCTCCTTCCTATAAAGCCCGCCATCAAACTGAGCCACAAAACAAAATATCTCCATGACTTCTTTCTCCGTTAATCAGGAATAAATGGTTCCATTGGAAAGTCTTTCAACTTTGTAACATTCTCTTGCATTCTTAAGTTGATGAAATATCATGTTTCTCCCCACCATCATTCGTGGATATGCCTCCTCAAAAAAATATCATGTTTCTCAGGACACTTCTTGGTTTAGTTTAAGAGTATCAGCCTGCTTTGATGAATGGCAGTCATCCATTGCCATTTCCATTTTTATTAATTATAAATTTTACTATGCAACGAATAACCGACCAATTTAAAAATAACAAAGTCAGCTAGAAGTAGTTATGAACAGTGAAAATGATCAAATATTGAATTTTGTCTCTTGGTCAACCAAGTTAAATAAGAAACAAAAAATTTTAATACTGACAAGATTTTTTTCTTTAAATTTTTTAGTTTACTCATAGTTTGACATAATTGGCTGTCATCCTTGATATTTATTTGCAATTCAGTTTCATGCTGTAATATTCAGTGTTCAGTATCCGAGGATAACATTTTTTCTCATTTAGAATGTTCAACATGTATATAATGTTTTACCTTTTTGTGTTTCCTTGTAAGCATCATTTTAAACAAAAATTCTTGCTACAGGTTGTAAGCGAATATGTTGTTGTTCATGATCATGAAGGAAAAGAAATTGAATCACAACTTTTACCAATAAGCAATGTGTCCATGAACCTCAGAATTGCCTATGTTAAAGCCTACCTCAACACCTCTCCTAGTGTCCAGCCTAGATTTTGGCTTGCGTTTCCAGTAATGATACAACCTTTTAGTTTCCAAACTTACTTCATCTCAACTGCAGAACAATCAGGTTTAATTTTATTCCCTCAGAAATGTGAAGTAAATGGCATTGCTCTTAATAGAGGCAAGTCTAATGGTTGATCTATAGTAATCATTTTGTGATTTCAGGTTCTCATGCAGTCATGTCAACTATATCTGAAGGACACAAAAAAGGAAAAGTAAAAATTAGACATGGGAATCTGAATCTTCAATTTGATTCAACTGGAAAACTCAGTCACTATTCCAACAAAAGAAGCATGGTATTTTTTGGATTGCCCGTTTTTTAGGAACTTTCTGTCTTTTACATACATTGATGTTTAACCTTTATATTTTTTTCTATTAATTTGTTTATATTAGATAGAAAGGAAAGAAAATATAATATTCCGTTCTATTAAATCATAATTCCACAAAACAGTAAAGTAATATCTATTTTCATTGTGGTATGTAATAAAAAATCTTTTATACTTCGAAGGTCGACGCTTCTATCAACCAGTCATATTCTTTTTATTCTGGATCCACAGGAAGTTTTGATGACCCTCAGGTGAACCGTGTTGGATCTTTATGAATGGATGTCATTTTTTCCAATGTATTTCCAAGTTTGATTAAGTTTTACCACAAGGCTTTTTTATTCCATTTCAGGCTTCTGGAGCATATATCTTTCGCCCAAATGAGAAATTTCAAATAAAACCAGAAGAACAGGTGTTCTCACAAAAAGAACCTATGATTTAGAGACAACATTTTCCAGCACAAATTTTGTCTCATTGGGTTTCTTTGCTTCTCATTTGAATACTTTACTGTCTCAGGTGTCATTGACAATTTTTCAAGGACCAGTACTTAATGAAGTACATCAGAAAGTAAACCCATGGATTTATCAGGTATATTTCGCTAGAAATATCGTATTGTTCTAACCATAGATTTTTCCTCTGGTTTAAGTAAATTAAAAGAGAATGTTTTTATGTGGAGTGGAAATATCCCTTGATCTTTTGAAGATCTACCTAAGAATATAATATATTGTTCCTTTTCGGTTAAGAAAAACCAAATTAGTACATGCACTTGTTTCAATACCACAGAAGATATCATGAAAAAAACTTTTTATCAACTTTATTATGCATGCTTCTCCAAATGACCTTTTTTGAGTTATATTTTTATACTTTTGTTGTCCTTTTTTCCTTATTTTGAAAAATGTTAGCAGGCTGTCTCTTTTTATAGTTTTCTTTTATTTGTCTTCTTACTCAGTTTTTTATTCCTTTTCTCATCTTATAATTTGTTTTTACATATAAAAACAGCTATGTAATTACATCAATATTAAAATGAACATCAACTTTAAGCTTTGACATTCATAATCTTATGATTTTTATGTTGTTAGTTATCAATATTTGACTCTAAAAGGCTGACGTTGCTTAGACTCAAATATAAGCAACATAGTCTGGTGTTAGTTGCATAAGCAATATAAGCTACATAACTTGCCAAGGAATCAAAGGAGCATCAGTTTCAATCAAAATGCATGTATGCCTCATCAACGTAGTTCACGTTCATTACAAAAAGATAAATTTTGAGATGTGCCAAATGCCAATGGCTTAGCACCACCCCTTGCTGTATTAGTTAATTTATGTATTATTATTACGAACTATGCCATGTATCGCTTCAACAAACAATGAACATTTATTATTTTGCAAAGGAATGAGTAGCTGTACTGTTCCTTCATGTTGTGAAATTTAAATATCGCACGTCATTAGACTTGTGTCATTACAATAAAATGTTATTGTTGTATGTGCAGATAATAAGGACATACAAAGCAAAGGAACACATTGAAGTAGAGTTTATAGTAAGAACAACATAAATATGGGTTCTCGTTAACATCTGTTATAACTTTATGCCATTCTCATGTGTTTTCTTATCAATACTAATTGAGTTATTGGTTACAGATCGGTCCTTTACCCATTGAAGATGGGGTTGGTAAAGAAGTGGTTACTGAAATCGTGACAACAATGAGGACCCAAAAAACATTCTATACTGATTCCAATGGACGTGACTTTATCAAAAGAGTGAGATATATGCGTATCATTCTATTGTTCTATGCGATTATTGAGTTTTGTTGAAAATGTTACTTCGATGTTTTCTTTTTCTATGGAAGCACAGTAAAATGTGTCCAAGATTGCCATTAAATTCCAATGTTTTACTTAAACATTGGTGCATGAAGAATTAACTGACATAGTAATTCTTTCACTATGAGATCAAGTGGGTTCGAGTCGAAACGCTTTACATAAAGGAATAGAATAAGTTTCTTTATTAAAAAGGTAGGTTAAGATGCCTAAATTATGCACTCGTGAAGTTCATGTAATAATATTGGTTATTTCTTTGAAACTCCTAGAACAAATTTCCAATGTATAAAAGGCAGATGCAAACTTGAACTTGTCTTGCTTGAACTAATGCTTATTTTGTCAATTTAAATTTTTTGAGATTTATAAATACTTTACCACTTAAAATTAAAAAAAGAAAATTACGTAGGTGGCTGTAAAAATAGTAAAAAAATAAAAAGATGGCTCGACCTGATTTTTTATTTTATTTATTTTATATTTTTTATGGGGTAAACATGTTCTTTCACAAATTAACATGAAAAATTAACATATAGTCGGATGGAAGGTGGTAGAGTTTGTCCGAGCAAAAGAAATTTAAGTTACTATATAGCTCGGTTTTATACATTAGAGTTAAAGTTAGAATTATGTGATAGTTCAAGGGAGGTTTAAGAAAAAAAAACTCTAATATTATTGAAAAATTAGATTTCCTTTAGCAGGTAACATGAGTAGCACAAGTAATTTGACATTTAATGCTTTTGGAGGGAGGTTATTGAAAAACTGGAGATTGTTTCATACTGTTTCTTGTTTTGTTTCAGATTCGAGATTATAGATCAGATTGGGAACTGCAAGTAAATCAACCTGTGGCTGGAAATTATTATCCGGTATACCTCAATCTACAGTGTGCATTTTAGAGTCCTATTTATATGTATTGCATGAACCTGTTATGTGATTCTTTTAAGCTGAGCATTTTTTTGCTCAACGCATATGGAGCATCGTAGATCTTAGTTATCAAAGGTTGAGATCTCGATTTTTTATTAAGGTATGATCCATGTTTTTGTATCACGTCTCAGCCATTGATACTAACATATGGTGCTCCAAATATTCTTTATATTATTCTTTTGAATAATTTAACGTTTATTGTGGTTTTCGTTAAGAGGGGAACCGGCTTACCAGTTTGCTTGATTTGAGTAACTTACTTTTGTTTAAACAAATTTTTGTGAGGGGAAAGGATGACTAATGAGTTTGGGTTGTCATCTTGTTTGCAATAAAACTTTGAAAGACACAGTTCAAAAGTGTATATGGAAATCAAAAACACCAAAAGCACCAACTATATAACCACCGGGATTGGGTACCCACGATAGGTGTTATCTCCTCTATAGGACCGCAAAATATGGAGAATGTATTTGGGTGCCCACTTTGCCTTGTATGCTCCAGTGAGGATTTTGCCTTGCCACAAAAGCCAAGCAAAAATGTTCTTTAGGAGGTACACAAGATCTAGTTGCCAATGTAACTTTAGCACTCTCGGTATTGTGC
The DNA here is from genome assembly GCA_001647135.1 of Pontederia paniculata. NCBI lineage: Eukaryota > Viridiplantae > Streptophyta > Magnoliopsida > Commelinales > Pontederiaceae > Pontederia > Pontederia paniculata. The sequence goes on along the minus strand of LTAE01001783.1, from coordinate 34,324 downwards.
ACTCTGGTAGTAGATGAAGATCTATCCTTCTCGTCAACAACTGTCCAAAGAGCCAAGCCGCCCCCTCTTAAGGCACTGATATGTAGGTCATGTCGCGAGATAAGCGATCTATGCAGTGTCTACGAACTGCCCTAGTTCATGTGGGCTTGCATCCAAAAGTGAAACTACTACCATTAGGTCCATCGAGAGTGGGCAAGGCGAGGGAAATCGGCTGCTTATACGATGCTGCACGGTAACCACTCGTGATGCCGGAAGGAGAATGTCGTCGCAAAGCCTAGGGAGACCCCAATGAGAGCTTGAACCTAGGGAATGATCTTCGATACGCATTGCCAAAAGGAGGATGCTCTGTTTCCACGTACTAGGGTCGGAATGGAGTCCCAAGAAATGTCCTTGCCCAGCATGCAAAGAAAACCAAGCATCGTAACTTCACCTCACCCATGATCTTCGATACACCTATACGCGTGGAGGGCATGATTGGTGTAGCGAAGATCCTAAACCCCCAGGCCACCCAAAGATCTGGGCCTACGGAGGCGTGCCATGCCACAAGGTGATGCAAGATGGAAGCGGGAAACTTGGAGTAGCTGGACCTTTCATCGAAGTCTCATGAATTAAAAAATGAACATTAGATTTGAACTTTAAAGCAGACTCGTGAAACATGAATTCTATAAAAAAACAAAGAAACTTTAATTTGATTGATTGGTTTGTGTTGATTTGTTGATAAACTCGTATGTATATGGTTCTTATTTATAAAGTTCAAAGGACCTAGATAAGCATAGTTCAAGTAGGATTTATAAATACAATCTAGGTAAGCCCAGAAAACCTAGATCTAATTTAAGTACAATCAATAGACTCAGTTCAAATATACCTAAGAAACTTAAAAAGAATAATAGAAAGAAAGTAAAACAATTTAAAAGATTAAAACAAATAAAATTCTACTCCTAGCCATGGTGTAAATGTAGTTGATGTAAATTCCTATTTGTAGTAGGAATTGTCCCCAATTCTCAACTCTCAATAATGTGGAAGATTCATTAAAATTGCTGCAGGAACTAGACTAACATGATATTGGATACCTTTTATTGATGATAACTCTTCGGCACAGTGGCTTGAAACTCTTGCAGTAATGATTGTTCTTCTTTTAATAAATTTTGTGTAGCGTCATCTTCATCAAATCCATCTTTAATAAATTGGCACAGGTCTTCATCATCATTACCACAATAAAAGTTTCTTGATATTTCATAGTGCCTTCTTCTTTAAACCATTTGGAGTTATTGCCAGAGAAGTATTATGTGATGATCATTGAAGCTACCTTGAGAGTCAAGGCGACCTTGGTTATAATGGTTGTGAAGATGCATGTTTCGCCTAGGCCAAAGTTTCTCTTCAAAGGCATCCATGTGAAATGAGACACGATTGTCGATGTAATGGTATCCAATCTTTTGAGCACCTCGATGAGTGATGTCCCTTTGTCAGTGACTTTTTTAGAGTCATCCACATGGAGAAGGAAAGTTCCTTCATCAGGTACCACTTGATGTAGGATAGAAGCCTTGAGTGGGTAGGCCTTTCATAGAATGCTCGTGAACTAAAGAATGAATAATGATGCGAAAAATCCATTACAGGCAAAATACATGCTAGCAAGTGCACTAGTCATTCAAGTAATATAATGTAACGAGTACAGAGTTATCGATCCCACAAGGAACAGAGATTAACTATCTAACCTTCTGAATTTTCAGCAGGCTCTGAACGAACTTCTTAACCAATGCACCTCTCAAGATCCTCCTCGACAACCCTTTGGAGTGCTTTCTCGTTCTTGGCTCCAATGCTCTGGATGGCTCCTAGCATCCCTTCACAAGTCTCCAGAAAATCTTCTTATACTTCTCAGCCTCCAACTAGGGTTTGGGGATGATATGCCACCTTCAAGTGTGAGCCCTTCGATTAAACTTGTCTATCGATCAATGGTTGTGATGAAATATTGTCTAGCACTCTCAAAATCTTCAGAATATGATCTCAACTAGTCCTTCAAAGCTTTAGATCAAAAAGAATTCTTCTGATTTTCAAATTGTATCGATCCCGCAAATATTCATTTTTTCAATTTCGTCAAGGCCCGTATCTCACAGCCTGTAAGGTTAAATCATCCATATTTACTCAAGTTGTCACTGTCCGTAATGTTATCTCACGGCCCCTGACTCGGGTATTGATCAACTCGACATCCTTGTGATTCCTTCCTTTTACGGCCCGTAATATCTCTCACGGCCCATAACATTTCAACAACCGCTGAAGGTTAGCGTTGTCCAAGCGGTGAATCCCCGTTGCGCTTTGTGAAACACCAGGTAACGGTCCGTTAATTACCTTTACGACCCGTTATGATCTGACTGTACTAAACTGGGTTGCTAACTGAGTCGTTACTTCAGATGTTGTGGTCGTAATTTCTGTTCTCATGGCCCGTTAGTTGATTTCACGTCCCGTAATCAAATGATATGTCATTTCATTGCTTGTTGTCGAGGTCGTGACAACCCCTAACGGCGCGTGATATGTTGCAATGCCTTCATCAGGCCCGTAATAGTATATAACGGCCTGTGACAACTCCTTTTGTTAAGTTTCCTTGAATAGATTCCTCGGTGTTTAGTCCATCTAAGTTCTTCCTTAGCCTCTCCATCTGATTTCCTACTAAACAACCATCGAGCATGAGTAGATTTTGGACTTGAAGAAATATAAACGAATAAAAAACGAAAATAGATGCATGCTATGCCAAAATGACTCAAAATCATACCTAATATAAGCCCCAAAAGCATGTTATAATATGCATGCATCAAACAATAAATTCGAACTTTAGAGTAAACTCGCGAAAGATGAACTCTAATTGCTCAGCATAGAGTAATTTGTCAATAAAACAATGATCTTTGATCAACCCTATGGTTGGTTTGGTTTTAAGTAGTTCCACATTGACTGGTGGATGACTAGTATGAACCGCATGTGGCAGTTAATTATGATGCATCATTATTGCTTTTGGATAATTGTGGACCTGTGGTGTTTGATTGAGACTGGAAAGCGGTAACACGAAACAGCAAGGGGTAGCAAAGGCTGAGAGAAGGCATGGAAGTGAACGAAAATTTTTCATGGCTCGTGCTTTGATAATTTCCCACAATAGCATACTTTGTTAGTAGCGATATTACCTTTGATCAACCCAAGTGATTTACCTTACATGTTACTAGGAAATGACTAGTACGAACTAATGTATGTGGAATGTAACACCCCGAAATCCAGCCTCGACACGCAGCGGAATCGATATCCGACACGCGGCCAGGTGGTCCTCGAAATGCTACGACAATAAGCAATATACGATTTGAAAATATAAATAGCAGAAAATTTGTTGATAATGAAATATAATCATGGCCTTCCCCTCTCCAATAGGTCAGTTGGCACCAGATCATAGGACACAGTGATTGACGTATTGAGGCTAGGCTTCATGGTTGGAGCTCCAGCCTTTATTATCACATGGAGCCCGTCTACTAGTGCTGCTCAAATCAGTTCTCTCCTCGCTCCCCACCTATTATATGACCGTCTTGCATATGCCTGAGAAGGTATTCTTGTGCATTGACCAGCTCAGACAAAGGTTCCTGTGATAGGGCAGTGGTCAGTTTGGTAGGGGCATACACTTGGTTTCCTGGGAGGAAGTCAACGGCCCTGTCACTGACGGCAGCTTGAGAGTTCGGAACCTTCTCATCATGAACCGAGCCCTTCTCACCAGGTGGATCAGCCGCATTATGGGACCACAGACAGACCTCTGGTGCTTAGTGATTTTTGCATGCTACAGATGTGAGCTCCACTGGAATCGAGATCATAGGTTGTACATAGAGCTTCATCATTCTAGCGTAGCATGCTGATGATCATGCCACTTGTGGTTTCTTTTCGACTACATTAGGATCGAGGGACGCATTCTCCTTTTGGGACCATGAGTGGGCCTCTGCACCTACGTTGTCTGCAACTTCCCTCGCCTGGCCTCCCTGGAGACACACAGAGGAGCCTGAGTGGCAGCCTACTGGTCCAATTCGGCACATGACCGTCAGGGATGTTGGGCACCAATCTTTCGGCGGCCACTCAGTGATGCACAGATAGTCGAGCTCCTCGCACACTGCATCTCGACCTTCAAACCAGACAGATCTAGGGGCGATGAATGGATATGGACATGGGGGATCTTCTCAGTCTGCGAGGCATACAACCACCTTCTCCCAGAGATCGGGACAAGGAACACGGACCTCCTAGCCGATTGCAAGATACTCTGGAGGACACGCATGCCCCTTAAAGTCAAAATCCTTGCTTGGCTCCTCAGGCGCAATCGTGTTCTCACCAAGACATACCGCACGCGGTGGCCCCCCGGGTCGGACACTACATGCGCATTATGTGAGAGCGGCACAGAGGACGTCAATCACCTATTCTTCGAGTGCAGGACTGCACAAGAGGATTGGAGGCGACTAGGCATCGTAGATGTGGACCCACGATCTTTTGACTCCTTTCGGTTGACATACTGAGCAGCAGGGTGGAGAGGCAGATCACAAAATCGGCGGGGCATGCCACTAGCGGTGTTCTGGACCATTTGGATGCAACGCAATAACACAATTTTTAGGGACGAAAGATGTTACATCAAGAATATTGTATATCACATTCGTTTTTTGGCTAGAGTGAGGGGAGTCATTGTTTGCCACCTCTATAGTTTTATTGCTTTGACTTGTAAATTCTTTTGGCATTACACATATCTATATATATACATGGATGGCTAGACAACACTAGTCATCCTTTTGCCCATAAAAAAAAATTATGATACAAAATTTTATACCTATACCATGTGCACTTCATGTCAAGAGCAGCGTCATATCGATCCATAACGATTAGTTACCTGCACGGATCCAGAATGCAGGGGAAATCCATCCCAGTTAGTTGTATGTGGCAGTCATATTTATTTCAAAGGTCTAACATTGGTCTCAAAAGTTCATATCAATAAATGAAGTATTTGGATGCATCGTGTGTTCTTTTACAAGGACTACATCACAAAGAGTGAACCACATTCAAACGAACAACTCCAAACAAAAGACATTTGATCGATGTAATATGCATACCTCATATATCTGATATTTCTTCTTATTCGTGCAATACTTGTACTTTTGATTTTTCATATTATTCTATATTACTATTTTGTGTTTGCAATCTTTCATAACAATTTGATTGCCTCATATTGTTTCTTTCAGATAAATCTAGGAATCTATGTTGAGGATAGCAACACAGAACTCTCAGTCCTTGTGGACCGAGCTATGGGTGGATCTAGCATTGTTGATGGACAAATAGAGTTGATGCTACATCGGTATATTCAACAAGTTATTTTTAAAATTAAATGTATTATGTTTAGAATAAGTACTAAGAATTTCTTCAAATATTCTTTTTTTCTGCACAGGAGGTTGCTTCGTGATGATGGTCGAGGTGTTGCGGAAAGTCTTAATGAAATGGTTTGTGTGGAAGATAGATGTGAAGGATTAATAGTAAGTTCACTTGCACATATCTTGATGCATCAGCTCTTGAAATTTTTTTTTCTTGTAGAATTATGACAATTGTATCTAAATATTAATAGTATTAAATAAAAACTTTTAATAATTTTGCAACTTAATATTTTGTCCATATGTATCAATATAGCTCAGTCTCTACTAATATTTGTCTAAACAGTTACATTAATATTAGCATCAGAAAGAAACTAATGTCACAAAATTACAATGGGAACTATTATTCGTTATTCATGAGAACTAGTATTCACAAAAGTTTAGCTTGTTGAATTTGAAAAAGTGTTAATCTCAGAGACCCTAGGTATCCTACATGTTTATTAATTATTTTACATATGGTTTAAGATGATGGGGAGCAGTATATTGTTCATTATAAATGTAGGACCTAAGGCACCAAGATGGGGAGTGGGATGGGGTGGGGTGGGGTATGCA
>LTAE01001783.1:8520-28317 GCA_001647135.1 Pontederia paniculata | reverse complement strand
GGGGTATGCAGGGGGAGGGAGGGGGGTTTGGGTTTGATCCTATAAGAAATTTACTATTTTCAAACCCAAGATTTCTTGAAAACTCTAGTTTAAGAATAAAAATCAAACATTCAATTTCAACAAAATGTTTCTTCACAGATCAACCATACACAAGGATCAGAAATTCATAAACCAAAACACACAATGGAGGAATAAAGAATGAGAACAAAATAATAATTTAAGAAGGTACCAATATAGAAGGCAGAGTTTTTCACAATGGTCAGCCAACAACTTCAACCTATATCCCGCTACATCTTTTCAAACTCGAGAGTGACAAAAAGTTCACTAGATTGTGTCACTATATGAATTTGAGGGAATTCAGCATCTGAAAATATTGTCTTTTATTTACCCTTGTACACCACTTTTGTCTCTTCTCCGCTGAAGGGGTATGATAACATTTCTTTTAAATTAATTACCAACACTCATAATATTTTTATAAGTAATGGATGAATCACACCCTCTCAATGATTCTCAAAAAATTTTATGCAAGTGCAAGGCTCAAAGTTTTATGGGAAATGCCTAAAGATAATCATCGAATGTTCTTTTTTATTACTTAATTCATTATAGTTGCAAGGCCTCTTTATTTATAGAGTTTCTTCAAGAAACTAGTTGTTTAACCTTCCTTTAATATCATCGGACTTGCTTTTTTTCTGACTTTTGGATGTTTGAATATTCAGAAAGCTAGTTGTTCTACCTTTTGATAATAGCATTAAATGTTCTTTTCTGATCAATCATCTAAAGATTGGAATGACTACAAGTTGGAACTTTAAATTAGCAATTGTACCTTCTCAAAGTTCAAAACCTAACCATTAGAATTTCCATATGCGACTTTCGGATCATAGAACACAGTTCAGTTGACCGCTCTAAGTTTCGGTTGATTGTGTTCGAGCTTCGATCCTCCGGAATTGAGTAACATTAGTTCCTGCACTTTCGTCAGAGTTTCGGTTGACCTGTCTTATATTCTCTATGGTCAACCCGTGTTCTGGTCATCCTCTTGTTTCTTTCAATTGTCTGTAGATCTTACTTCGACTCGACAAACTTATAATATCATGAGCATAATACTTTGTATGGTTATTGCATTGAGGTGATAAGCTTTTCAGCATTTATCTATTTATGGTTCAATCTAAATCAGATGGGAAGATGGTCAAATATTTATGTAAAATCAGGATTAAATTATAAGACCTCTCTATTCAATACGATTCTATTGATCGAGTCATAATTTTGTCATTTTGATCATTTCCTAACCTGAAACTACATCGAAACATGTTAGTGAGGTTTGTCTCCTTAAAAAATATTAGACCTAACACTAAGGCATAAAGCATTTGAATCAACAATAAACTCTTATCTGAAGATGATATCATTATAATTGATTCTCTCTCTCGTTGCCAAATCTAAAAAGATGCACTTTTGAATGACAAACTGGTTAAGATATAAGTCTGGTCTTCTAAGACATTAGCCATTTTATTATGCAGATTCAAGGCAAGTATTATATAAGAATGGATCCATCTGGTGGAGGAGCTTACTGGCGCCGGTCTATGAGCCAGGAGATATATTCTCCTCTTCTTGTAGCATTTTCTGAGGAGGTACAGGTAATTTAGATGCAGATGATAATGTTAACCAATTAATTATTTTGGTTACATTCATTTTACAGTATCGTGAAAGCTGGGTAAACAATCATGTAACATCGTTCTCGATGATGGATCCCTCCTACAGCTTACCAGATAATGTTGCATTGATAACACTAGAGGTAAGTGGCTTCTTTTTCTATAAAGCCTTAATCAAGCATGGCTCATTGATAAGTTCAAAATCTTTAACTAGGGACCTACTTTAACAGGAAACTTAAGTATAACTCATACATGAACTATCCTACACATTTGATCATTAACAATTATGATAACTAGCTTCCCTCTTGCCTGTACTCGAGTAAAATTTTTGTAGACGGGTAAATATCTTAGTCTTTTTATGTTCAAAATACAACCAAGAAATTGAGTTAATCAAACAGAAGTACAGAACCATAATGAGAACAAAAGATCAAAGTTTGGCTTCATAACATATTGTCTGATATTTGACGAGAGCATTAATTAGTTACAAGAGTTTGGGTCAAATTTATGAAGATGATTGCTTTATGCCTATGACATAAAAAATACTTCATATTATCTGATTCACCCGAAGAAAACTCCGTTGCTTTCATTAAGACTAATTATGTATTTAACATTATCCAGGCACTTGAAGATGGTACCGTTCTCCTACGACTGGCGCATCTTTATGAGGTTTGATATTTCTATATTTTGTCATAAAATCCTGCCAAGTTGATGGAAAACAATGAGAAGAAATATTTTGTAGTTCACATCAACTTTGATGTGCATCATTCCTTGCTTTGCATATAGCCTCTTTCGTTATTGATTGATCTACATATGACATGAAAGGTTGGGGAGGACAAGGATCTCTCGGTGATGGCTACTGTGGACATCAAGAAAATGTTTCCAAGAAAAAAGGTAGCTGAAATTACTGAACTAATACTACATAGTCTAGTAAAACTTGATCTCTGATGATTGATGAGCTTAACTTTTGCTGTTATATTTTTTCAGATCAGCAAGATAATAGAAATGAGCTTATCCGCGAATCAAGAACGGGCTGACATGGAGAAAAAGAAATTAAAATGGAGAGTTGAAGGTTCAGCTAGTGCTGGACCCACAGCAAGGGGTCGACCAGTCAATGCATCTGAGCTTCTGGTTGAGTTGGCTCCAATGGAAATTCGCACGTTTGTGCTAAATTTGGACAATATCTTTGTTGAGACAAGTGACAAGTGACAGAATTTTGGACTTGATCTTTGTACTCGCTTGTTGTTTCTAGATGAATAAATGCAAACAACTAAAAAATGTGTTTGTTAAGAATAATGTGTTTGTTTAGGCAGTCCTATTAATTTTATTGGCATATTTACATTGCTGACATGCAAGTGTTCATTTTACTCTTCTTTTTTTTTGCGACGAATGACAATAAATAGATTTGTAACTCTTCGAAAACGCATCCCATCATGCATTCGAATGGATATTCAATAAGTACTTGAAGTGGTGTTTGAGTTGATACGAGACAATAAAACTTACTTGATTATTGACTCATAGTCAACACAAATAATAGCAGAAGATTATAACATAAATAAAGATAGAAGGCATTAAATTGAATCATGGACTTGACTTTAGTATAAAAAATATTCTCCATAAAAATCAGCTAACATACAAGTTAAAATTACATAGACTTGCCCGAAACTTTTAGTTAACAACATAAGTAAAAGATGACATTAAATATAATAACTTGATTCTAAGTAAAGTCCATAACTCATTCATGTGCATCATCCATCATGATTTACACCATTATCATAAGCATCATCATTCCTTCTCACTTGCACATTCCAAAAGCAGAGTACATCCATCACATTAGAATATCTAAAGATCGAAGAATAGATAAATCATCTATATATCATGGCCTACATACCAATCAAATAAACATAAAAGAATAGATCGGGGATATAATTTTTTTAGCCAGAGGGTGTGATCTTCATATGATCATTCATCTTTTCTTTTCTTTATTCTAATTTTTTAACGTATTATCTTATGACTTACTTGTCTTTCACCTTGTTTACTTGACATTATCAACTTAATGCTATTTGGACACGAACACTTACTTGGCAAGACTTTAAATGCAAAATAGCTATAACGCTACTTGGACATGAACATTTTACTTAGCATGACTTTCAATGCAAATAACTCCTTTGGCTTAACTATAATGTTCATGCCAATGTTCTTCATCTTTAAATACCTATGATGTGACAATAGTTGAAAAGTTTGCGCTATAGCTTTAATAAAACCCTCTTTATGGTCACTTGTCATTTTATTATCTTGTTCTGAATGAGGGTTATTACATTATCTTATTTTGGATAATCATGCTAGGGATGCATCTTTGCATCCACATTTGGCCCATTTGGACTTTCAAAATTTTAATCCCAAGAAGTGTCCACACATGTTGGACTGGATGATAAGTGTTTACTCCTCCTTTACTTAAGATATGCGCTAGACTTGTCTTAATCCATCTATTATTACAATCGTAATATATCAAACAACGATACAAGCACAATTGTCATGGATCATTTTTTAACACTTATGGCTAAGCATTCATATCACTTCTAGGTTATCATAATACATCACCACAATTTTATCACAAGAATACCAATAACAACAAAGCCTGCTTCATTAGTCATAAATAAATGATAAGAAACACAACATATTTCAATTGATATAATCATTATAATGTTATAGTCATATAGTGAAAATTAAGTTTTATCTTTGAAAATTAATCACTAATGTTACCTCAGCTTATACGGGTTGAGGTTTCTCTTGAGGAGATTGATCTTCACTTTGACCAGCCCCACTATTGTGGATCTATTATCGATCAGACTATTAGCCAGTCGAGGCCAGTTTGATTGGTGGGTTAATTGACATTTCCTCGATGGTCAGGTCATTTGGTTGTCCTATTGGCCGGTCAAGGTCAGTTCGACCGATGTCCATCAACATCTCTTCGATGTAAATTTAATTTGACCAACCTCTTAGGTGGTTCAAGTTGGTTCGACTGATGGGTCTACCGATCGGCAAGAGGCATTGATAAATCAAAATTTAAACTGAGTTTTCTCCTAAGTTTTATGCATTCCTAATATGAAATTCCATAGATTATAACATCACATACATGAGGTATTCAATCATGGTATACATATACAAGAATCATCATATAACATTCACGAGACACTTAGATTTTCTAAACATAAAAAACATATCATGAAGACTTAAGATCCTAAACATGCAACTTTATGTTTTACCATATGTTCTTCATGTTCCATTTGTTCAATTGGCAACAAGATGCATGCATATTCCAACATATGTTTAAACTTGTATTTAATATTACTTCAGTTAATTTTGTCATAGCATGCATCTATTTACTAATTATTTACTTTTATTTCTTCCACTCACAATTTTACCCAAGTTTCAGTGTGTATTCTTAGTTTTACCACTTGGAGGAAACGAAGAAGTGGTTAGAAGGAACTACACAATGAAATGAATCAATTTTACAAGAGAAATATCAACATTATGGATTACGGATACACAACCATAACAATGGAAGTTGCATATTGACAAATAAATACAAAGAGACATGACTACATATTATGATCATGGAAGTGAAATTAATTTAGTTGATAAAATTGTTGTGGGTCGTGATACCATATAACTAATCATGAGAAACGATGGTCACGGATGCAGTAACCACCCATCTAGTAAGGTGCATAAGTACTTTTGACTCAACAAGACAATGAGATATCATCATGAATTGTTATGTTTTATCTCTCACGAGTCATGAAGTGTCATCATGACATTTGCAGAAATGGAAGAATTGAAAACATATTTGTTACAAGCCACTATATAAAATCACAGCCTATAAGTACAGTATTTAGCACTTGCTACTTTTGAACTCATCCTCATCCACAGGTCATGATGGATAACTTTTTCTTTATGTACTAAAAGTCTCGCAGGTCGTAAATCTCATCATGACCCACGACAAATAGAACAAATTTTAATGTTTAAGGCATTTTCAGTGCCAAAAGGACTAATAATCCATCAAAATACTTTGGAAAGCAAAAATGAACCATCATTAAGAAGATATGCAAGTGTTTTGGGAGTTTTTATTCTTAGACTCAAAGTTAGCTACGAATTTAAAAAGGGATTTCTTTGTTATGACTTGGAAAGGTTTCCAGACTTGATCAAACTATATGGAAACCCTAAAAAGATAACCTTTCTTAGAGTCAGAACCTGCATGCTAGGAGTATGTAACTTGTGCCTACAAGCCAAGAATGTGAGAATATCTCGACAAGGTTGCTAAGAAGATTTATGCGCAGTTATTCGGAAGGAGGATCATGCTAGAGTCCGTAGCCAATATTTAGAGTACTCTCATTATATATATTGTTAAGATAATCTTAAGCATCAATTTCATATATCTATCTATTCATTCTTTTATAATAATTTTAATTACTAGGGTAAACTTAAAAATATTTTGGGTCTTGATTATAGTTTGTTTAATTCTTATGAACATGATTACTGAGTGCATTATTTTTTCTTTAGTCTATTAAATTAATTAGTTGACTATTGACATGTCCTTTGTTACATCATGATTTTTATGGAGCTGATTATTAATTTTTATGTTTAAGTAATACATGTCCTATCTTAGTAGAACCCGAAGGGTGTGCTAAGATTTGTGGTATGTTGGTGTGATCTTGAAATAAGCAATCCAATAGTGTAGGAATTACAATTCGGTCCATCCTAAATTGAGTGGATTTTGGAATATAGCTGGAACCGGGTCCACCCAATTTATTCAATTTAAGGATAACAAATCTTTACTCAGAATGAAAGATTATATATTAGGTGTTCCTAATCCATAAAGGAATTAAATTTATTCATAATTTTTAAAATCAGTTTACTATAAGGGTTAAATAAGTTTATTTATAATCTTATCTCTCATCCTAAGGTCCTAGGCATCGTTAGTTTAAATTAGTTTAGTCTTTAATTATTATTTTATTTTATTTTCTATAAACTTGTACTCAAATCCGATGTCATTTTCTATTAACTTCTGAAGTTAGAAAGTTAGTTAGTTCCTAAGGGGATCGATAAATTTATACTCATTACACTTTATTACTTGAAACGCTTGCTAACTTGATTTGAGGAAGAAAATCCCCCCTACGTACCTCAATTTTACTTTGCTCCTAGTTCCTCTTCCTCCTCTTGAGATTCCTCTTTCCTTCTTCTCCAATTCACTACAACCCTTCCCCTCCTTGATCCAATCCCAATTCCCATTTCTTCCTCGATAAGCAGTAGAAAAATAGACTATAGCTTTTGCTTCATTTTTGCAAAGAATTGAGTTGTATTGGAATTATGTTATATGATTGATATGATATGGTGATGCATTTGCAACTCATATAAGCATGCATTTGCATTACCCCTACACCTCTAGAGTTGAAATACTTATAGAATCAATATGATAAATTTTCGGAAGGTTGATTTAAGGTTCTTTGGACCTAAGTGCGATAAATTTTTGGAAGGTTGATTTACGATTGTTTGGACCTAAGTGACACATAAACTAAAGTTCTACACTATTAATTCCAACATGAGCCACCATTTGAATTCGTATGGGTCACCTCTAGAATCCAACAACAACAACCCGGATAGGGTTGATATGCTACCTCAAAGGGATGATACTTATGGCAAGTTGGTGATATGATATGTACATGCATTTATGATTTTTGTGTTCCTCCATGTTGCAAGCGTAATATTATAATTTTATTTTAATATTGTGATATTGATTATGCATATTATAAGGTGCGTGTTGTGTGTGTATTTATGTTATTTCTCATGATATAATATGGTTAATATAGTTTTATCCAATTTTAGTATATGATACCACATGGGTTAGTTATAATATTGTTGTTTTAATTATTTTTCAGACCAATAGACTAGTTTTGTGACTTTGCTTGGTGATCCTCTATCGGGGTTAGAAGCACTTTCGGGTAGGAGCTATAGATGAGACTTATGTCTCCTATGTTTTCTTTTGAAAGATCTTTGAGAGTATTTTGAATGCTAGACTTGTATATTATAAAAGTTAAATAGTGTTTACTTTGAATGATCAACTAAATGTTTGCATGGTTTGATCATTTTTTTATTATATTATCTAACTAATAGCAAGTTTCTGCAATCTTATTTGATCGTCCGTAATATGCCACGATTTATGGGTTAAACCAATATTTAAACATGGGTCGTGATAGTTATGGCATCAAAGAAATAAGTTATTTTTCTTGTCTAAAGACACATTTTTTATATGTAGGATGACCTAATTTTGTCCTACTGATCTATAGGTTTGTTTACATGTATCTAAAATGTTATTGTGCATTTATATAGGCAATCTAGTGTATTTTTTGATATTTTAATTAATATATATACTTTGATTGAATTTCTAGGATCAGTAGGATTGGAGGAGAAACTTAGACTCAGTATCAAGGCTCGGGTTAGGATCAGAGCTCAAGTAAATATCCCCGACTTGAGGTTCTCCTCAAAGCCTTAGAAGAAATGAGTAACATAATGAGAGTGCATGCTACACAAAATAAAAAAAATCAATAAGATCAGAGTTGAGAAACTTGAAAGTAGCCACAAAGGTACCATAGGCAGTTCAAGAAACTTGGGCCTCTCTTTCAAGGTTGTGAGTGATCCAACAAAAGCTAAGGGATGGATTAATAGGTTTGAAAAAATATTTGTTGTTGTTGTGTTATCATGAACCATAAAAGATTGTCTTTGCTGAATTTATCCTAGAGTGTGATGCTAAACACTCGTGGAAGGCAACTAAGCCTAGGATTGTGACTAGCAATCCTATCTTGTCTTGGAAAATGTTTATGTAAGTATTGTTTAGAAAATATTTTTCGGATAGTGCACGCGATAAGAAAGTAATTGATTTACTCAAGCTAGAGCAAAGAGAAAATTATCGTTGATTAATATGAAGCTACATTTGCTGAGTTATCTAGGATTGCACCATGTCTAGTTGCTAATGATGCTGAAAGCGCAAATAAATTTGAGAGAGGACTAAAACCTTTTATTAGGAACCGACTTACAACCCTTAAATTTGCATGTATATGATGAAGCGTATGAAAGAGCTCAAGTAATAAAGAATGACATACAAATTTTCTACTTGGATCAGGAACAAAAAAAGAAAAAAGAGAGATTCTCCCTTTCATTAACTTAAACCAAAGAAATTTGATTTTAGAAGGAAGAGGAATAGAGTTCCAATTTGTAAACAACAACCACAACCATATAGCATAACTTATGAAAAATATGGAAGGAATCATGGAAACATTCTTTGTTATACAGATACTGGGGCTCGTTTTAGATGTGATAAAAATAATACTTTATATGAGAGATTATCCTCTAGTGCAACAATAACAACAACCATATAAAGCAATTGAAAATGGGATATTGTCAATTTTACAAGGTCGGGTGTATGTTTTAACCTAGAAGGGAATTGAAGCCTCAAATGTAGTGAACACAAGAAAACTTCTTGTATGTGATATTACAACACATGTTTTGATTAATTCTTATTCTACACATTCCTTTATGTCACAAAATTTTACATGGATTTATTACTTCATATGTGTGAGTCTGGTTCTACAATATCCTCAAATTCAGAGGTTATTTTATACATTCTGATATGCATGTATATCTATGGATAATATATATATATATATATATATATATATAGCATAAATCTTGGCTTCGTTCAAGTTCTAAATAATTATTAATAAATTGAAACCATGAAAAACATAATTAATTCTAAAATTCATAATGTGTGGTTTAACATCAAACTTAATATCTAAAGCATGAAAAAAGTAATCATGAAAAATAGAAATCATGATGGATAGTATAAATTTTCTTTATGATTGTTTAGGTCATCTTTTAACATGATGCTATATTTGTTTTTATTTATAATTTCATGAAAATATGGAATGGCTTTTAGACATATTATAATTTTTTTTCTTAATATCAATATTGCATATTTTGCTATGATATTAATTTATATATTTATATGTTTACTTTAAAAATGTAAGAATTGTTATATTTTAAATATCTCAACAATAGTTTATTAACTCTACCATACCAGAGAAGGTCAATTAAGGTAATTAAGATTAATTCATAAAATATGGTTATATATGTATAACGTGTTGCATGGGTGAATTATAATTTTTTAAATTGTATTTAGTGCGTGCAAGATATTTTTCCATGTTATTTTTTCTTTCTGGTTTGAATATTTTTATGCATGCAATATGATTTATGGAAAGCTTCCATAATATAAGGCGAGGTAAATTTTCTCTCTCGTTCTTAATACCTGGCATTAATTTTGACACGTTTTTTAGTAATAATTTGTTTATTTCCTTATGTAATTGTTTCCTCTCATAACATGTATTGCATGTTTGTAAGCTACCATCTAATTACTCCCTTTATTCCAGAATATTTCCGTCCTTTCCTAATTTCCTTATTGAATTGTTGGTTCAGAAACGGTAGGCTACGGGTTTCAGAAATTTTCATTTTTAATTTTTTTGTAAGTATCTGAATTTGGATATTTTTGTATAAATAAACGAGGATAGATAGTTTGCAACGCTAACTCTTTAGTTCAAAATTCACCAAAATTAATGGATTACTACAATTGCAAGAATGCCTCAAATGAATTATTTGCAACTGATATACATAAAAAAATGTATACAAGCCTAATTAATTAGCTAAATATACATACAAGTGTAAAAGGAATAAATCTGCACTCTAATCGGACATGATTTTTTTATATGCACAAAATCTTATCACATTGTTTATTATTTGCAAGCCGAAATGCAATAAATTCTTATATGTAATTAGTTCAAGAAGATAATATGCCTCACAAAATTTTATCTAAAAGACTATAATTAATGACGATAATATTGCCAAGATCTCAAGTAAGATGTGAAGTTTAATTTATCATAAAACTTGATCGAGGATATAATGTAGGATAAAACTTTATTATATCGTGAATTATGTCACACACATTATTTTGGATCCATAAGGTATGTAGCTAAGAGAGGTTAATGCATTAAGATGTCTAATTATGGTAGAAGCCTAGAGACTCATTTTTATTTTATTATTCAAAATGCCACACATGAAGTATGATTAAGATGCACTACTCTCTAACTTAATCTTATACTAAGATAAACTAAGGAAGTACCCCATACTACCTAAGATTCTCTTCTATTAAATGTGTAGAAAGATGAATGCTATGTGGAAATTACCTTCCATGAGAAATATTTAAGGATTTGATTAGCATAAGATGGACTGAATGCTAGCCAAACACAATAAGTTATAGGATTGAGGAAGCATGTATTCCTAAAGGATGAAGAAAGAGGCTTAGGCGAGCTAGCATTGTGATGAATAAATGATAAAGAATGATGAAAGAAGATTATGCTAGCCAACATTATAATGTATGTGGGTAATTAGGAATGATAATGATTCACTGTATACACACAAGTTAAGTGTGTTGTCTTGGGAATTATTGTCTGAGACTATATGATGAGGGAGTTATGAATGTAAAAAATATATCAACTAATAAATGTGTATCAATATTTTTAAGGAGGTTATCAATCACATGACGTGTTCCATATATTGAGTATAGAAATTTGATAAATAAAGTGAAGGGACATTTGTACCAGTGATCTTTTAGAAGTTTAACCTTGATAATGTATTCGTGGAATAAAAGATTGGATTAAATGTTTTGGTCATGATTATGACTATATGAGAAACGATTATGCATTAGTTGATGTAAAAATTCTTCCTTCATCATACATTATTGAGAGGTGTAGTTAGAAAAAAGTGAAAAGCTTTATTGAATGTCCTAGGCATGCCTAAGATAAGTATAGATGTTAAGTTGATGATTGAGAATTTTGTGAATCTTACTAATATGGTTATCATTTGGAATTCACAATGATCAATGAAGATGGAGAATATGTTATCATTAAAAGTTATTAGAACAATTAAATAATGATGAATTATATTGAGAGGTAAAAGGTCATATGTGAACCTTTTGCTAGGTCTCTACTATATACATCCAAATTCTAGAATGAATTTAATTTTAAGGTGGTTATTATGTAACTCCTGATGTCAAGTAAAAGAAAAAAGAGGACACAAACCATGTCCAACTCGGACACGGCCCGTGTAGTTGATTTGTAGTCCGAATTTTAATTGATTTGTAGTTCGAATTTAATTTTGTTTTAACCTAATATGAAGCCCTAAAGACCTCCATGATTTTTTATCAAGAGTTATTATTTTCTTCCTACAACCGTCACAGAGTCTCTCCTCTCTGATTCTCTCTCCTCTTCCTCTCTCAATCTCAAAGGATGTTGACAAGAGGGCAACTACGATCAGCGACAACACGAGCGGAGAAGAAGAAGATGCAACATCGGTAGTAGATCTAAGAGCAAGGTATGTTCCTAAGCAGATCCCTCATATATATGAGCTTCTCTTAAAGGTGAAGTGTTTTACAATTCCTTGATGTATTCATCGCAATTTTATGGACTAGTAGTGTAGATGCAACAAAGCTACTTAGATCCTATTTAATGGCCTTCTACTCGTCGTGGAGGACTATCTAGTATCATCCTCCTTATGGGCATTTGTCGTGGTTTGTGCACCACTGACGATTGTATTGACGCACCTCCTAAGAGCTCATAAGCATTATTTTAAAGTCATTATAAATCACCTTAAATTCACTAATAGAATACGTCAAAGATAAGAAACATTAAAATTAGAGCATTACATTGAAAGAAAGACAAAGCTTTCCAAAGCATTGGTTGCAAAGTAAAATAAAGAGATGCATTATATAATAAGATGACTACCATTGATATTGGCATTTAAGTTAATCCTCATTGATTGCTTTTATAAAATGTAGATATACTTGTTGGTCATAGATTATTTCTTATAGTTGGCCTCATTACATAATTAAAGAAAATGTCATGATGGGCCTTCTATTGATTCAGAGCATTGAATCAAAGCATTGTACTAAATTAAAGCATTGGATAGAAAAAAAAGACAAGGCTTTGCAAAGCATTGGTTGCAAAGTAAAATAAAAAGATGTACTATATAATAAGAGTAGTATTATTAATATTGGCATTTAATTTAATCCTCATTGATTGCCTTTATGAAAAGTAGAGATATTTGTTTGACATGGATTATTCATTATAGTTGGCCTCATTACATGGAGACGATGTCATGATGGATCTTAGATTATTTTCTCATTTCTTGGCCTTATAGTAATAAGATAATATTCTCGATTTATGTTATATTATTTCTTGATCATCTATTGTCCCTTTTTATTTATAATAATTATATTAAGAATTATCATATCTATGTGTTTATATATCTTATATATTGAGCGTCATATTTCACACTAGAGAATTGTCTTCTTTGTATTGTATCCTGCAAGTAAAGGGTCTACAAAGATAATGATGACATGGATAACAATAGATGTTTGTGATGGAAGCAATTTATACATGGTTAAGGTTCTTGGTTTAAGTATCCCTTTTGATTGAGTTTTTATTTGGTGGTTATAGTCATGGAGATATAATAGATTGATTTACTACTTTAATATTGTATGATGAAGTTTTATATTATTCACATCTTTATCCTCTAGTCCAATAGTAAATCGTAGATACTTAACTATATATTAGAAGGATACGGGAGAGATAGAGAGAGAAAGCAAGAAAGAGGTTTAAATTTGGATTGTAGATTGGAAAACAAAAACGACAATTCTATGATCTCAATTTTTATTAGAGGTAAACTTTTAATTCTCATAAAACTTCTGCCTAAAGATCTTTCTAATACTCGCATATAAAAGTACCCCAAAAAGTTACATTATGAGGGGATTATTTGTCTAAACCTATAACTTCTGTACCAAAAGAAAAAAAAAAGTGTAAAGTGGTTGGCAGTGGCACGGCAACGGCAACTAGAGGATCCAGGAGCCGCCTGAAAGTAAAAGAAAGAGAAGAAAATATATATTGAACGGGGGAGTGGTGCACCTGCATCTGCATCTGCATCTGCATGCATCAGGGGACGGGGACGACGCAAGTGGCGTTGCTGATGGACAGAGGGTAGTGGTGGGAGTTGGCATATTGGAAGGAGATGGAGGAGCCCGGGGGCAGAGGGCGGCCGTCGTTAAGGAGGCAGTCGTCGTAGGCCAGGCGGCGGAAGACGCGGGGGTTGACGAGGCGGGCGGAGCTGAACCATGCTGAACCAGCCACAGCTGAGGTGGATGTTCGCCATTTCGCAAACACAGGCGCAGAGGTTGAGGATATTCACGGTGAAGGTGGGAATGCCGCTGGGCATCGGTGCAGTCTCTCCCGGTGCACTCTATTTTTATTTTTCAACACACCTTCGTCCTCTTTGAGAAGGAACTTGCGGCTGGAGACAGCGCCGCCGAGGAGTCGGCGGTGGAAGTCGATCTGCTCTTGTATTGAAAAGCCTGCAAATTATGGGAGAAATCAAACGAAAAAAATTGAGATAAATCATATTATTTAACAAGAAGAAAAAAAAAAGGAAAAAATAAGACAGAAGCTGTCAAAATTCTTATTTAAAAAAAAAGGATTTGGGAAGAAAAAAATTTAACAAGCAACCAAAGCATTATTCAAACCACAAACACATATGAGCCTTCATCAAACCCACCAACGCATATAAACAACATAAAACACAAACGATACCAAGAACGCGTTTTAGAAAGGCACGAAAAAGCAACATGAATATTTATGTTGGAACACATCACATGCCGGAAGAGACGAAACAGGCAAGGAGTAAGAATGCCACTGTGGCCGCCGCCGCCGAACAACGAGTTCTGTAAGAGCAGCTCATCTTCGACGACACAACGACGACTTGGAGCGGAAGGCCTTGTTCCCTCGATCCGATGCCTTTATAACGGGAGACAGAAAGATCGCTGTCTCAGGGTTTTATAAGGGCGGACGATATCGACAATTAATTTTTAAACAATTTTAGAAAATTAAAACCTGTCATTATTTTTTTTCTTTTGGAAATATAATCGCCATAGTTACCTTTTCTTCTCTGCAGGTTAATTAAGGTAATTAAGATTCATTCATAAAATCTGGTTATATATGTATAACGTGTTGCATGGGTGAATTATAATTTTTTAAATTCTATTTAGTGCGTGCAAGTTATTTTTCCATGTTACTTTTTCTTTCTGGTTTGAATATTTTTATGCATGCAATATGATTTATGGAAAGCTTCCATAATATAAGGCAAGGTAAATTTTCTCTCGTTCTTGATACCTGGCATTAATTTTGACACGTTTTTTTAGTAATAATTTGTTTATTTCCTTATGTAATTTTTTCCTCCCATAACCTATATTGCATATTTGTAAACTACCATCTAATTGTTTACCCTCGTTATTCCAGAATATTTCCGTCCTTTCCTAATTTCCTTACTGAATTATTGGTTCCAAACAGGGTAGGGCTACGGGAGTTTTAGATATTTTATTATTTTAATATCTGAATTTGGATGTAAGGCCCCACGATGATGATGAGAATTGAGAATAAAAGTTAGTCCCATATGGATAAAATACGGAGGTGATCATGGGCTTATATGTAGCATCCCCCTTACCATTCAAGACGTTTTTAAATTCGTGTCGGTCATATATGGGTCCAAAGCGAACAATATCTTAAATGGAATCGGGGTCTTATAGAAGGTAGTCGACTCGACGAGGACGTTGAGCCCCGAAGGGGAGAAGATTGTGTAAGGCCCCAAGATGATGATGAGAATGAAAGTTTGTCCCACATGGTCAAAACACGGAGGTGGTAATGAGCTTATATGTAGTATTCTCCCTTACAATTCAAGATGTGTTTTAAATTTGTGTAGGCCATATGGGCCCAAAGTGAATAATATCTTGAATGAAATTGAAGTATTACATTGGATGTTTTTGTATAAATGAACGAGGATAGATAGTCTGCAACGCTAACTCCTTAGTTCAAAATTCACCAAAATGTATATAAGCCTAATTAATTAATACGATTGCAAGAATGCGTCAAATGAATTATTTGCAACTGATATGCATAAAAAATGTATATAAGCCTAATTAATTCGCTAAAGATACATACAAGTGCAAAATGAATAATTCTGCACTCTAATCTGACATGATTTTTTTTATATGCATGAAATCTTATCACATTATTTATTATTTGCAAGTCTACATGCAACCAATTTGTTAAAATAAAAATATAAAAATATTACTCTACTTATAGGATTAATTTTTTAAGATTATTAATAGCACATCTAATTTAATATTACATCAGAGCTAGAGGTCCTGAGATCAAACATCGTTGTTGCTCGTATTAAAAATTAATTTTCCTCACTTTGATGTTCATGTGTTAAACTTTGGGCTAAACCAAAATTATCAGTGACCCACACGTAAAGGAGAGTGTTAAGAATATAAATATAAAGATATTGATCTTCTCATATACTTAACATTTTAGGATTGTTGATAGCATATTTAATTTAACAAAATTCTTATATGTAATTAGTTCAAGAAGATTGTGCAATATTTTGTCCCATCAAATTTTATTCGCTTTGGATCTCGATCCACATAATTTTTCATAATGCGAAACAAGTAAAAGGCATGTTAACATATAAGAACGACATCTCAATCCTACCTAGGATTCAAAGAGGGTGATAAAATAAAAAAAATATTAGAACTGATTAAGTATTGTAACATCTTACCTATAAATAAAAAAAATAAAAAATATATGTATTAAATACATATATCTAATGATTTGTTAAATATATTTTAATATTTTTTCACAATCATTATTAATTTGTCACTTTAAAACTTTTTATGCTTAAAAAAGTTATATGAATATAATGTAATATAGTTCATATTCTCTAAAGAGAAAAAAAATTATCCAATCAATTTTTAGCTTTTTTAATTAATTCTAAAATTTATTATTTTTTAATCTTATTATGATTTAAAAATATTTTGTTAATGAACAATGTAATATATTATCATTGTAACATATATTTCTTTAAAAAATATATGAGAGAAAGAAAAAAAAATTAAACTAAAATATTGTAGGATCAGAGTATCTTACGATTTTACTGATCTTATGATCATGTTGATCCTACGAATTCGACTCTTTTGTTAAGATGACGATCGTCAACCCTATTAGGATCGTAAGATCGTGTGATCTTACATTCAAGATGACCATCTTAAGAATCATGAGTGACAAAATACACTCCATCATAGATATCGACATCAACCCTCACAATTCTTCAAAACGCATCTCAAAGGGTCAAAGGCATGTAAACATATAAGCCCAACATCTCTTTCGTATCTTGTCCATGAAGGATTTGTCTAAGTTTCACAATATAGACCCTTAGAGACTCAATGTTCTTGTTCAGATTTGCCCCACCATAGCTCAAAACGCATAAAGTGGTGTTTTGCAGAACATGTCTCGAAGGGTCAAAGACATGTTAACATATAGGCCCAACATCTTTCTTGTATCTTATCCATGTGAAATTTGTCTAAGTGTTACAATACATCCTCTTAAGGACTCAACATCCTCGTTGAAGTTTACCCCATCGTAGCTCAAAGGACAAAGTGGCATTGATGTCCTCGTTAAAGTTTGCCCCACCATGGTGAAAGGACATAGAATGGTCTCATACCAATCTATAACATCTTGCACCATAAGAGATGTTGTCTTCTTTGAGATTGGCTCTCACGATTTTACAAAACACTCACAAGGGGTCAAAGTCATATTAACATATAAACTCAACATCTCTCTTGTGTCTTGTCCATATGGGATTTGCCTTAAGTGTTGTAGGATCACTTGGCACCAATGGGGGGGGTAAATTGGTGTATAAATTTTTTGAAAACATTTTTCAAAACAATTAAAAGAAATTAGATTATAACTAGATAAATTGATAAGAAAAGCGAGTAAAAGGAAATGCAATCTTTAGAAGAATATTTGTTGATGAGGTTCGGCCCAACTCTTTAGCATACGTCGCCACTCCGACTTTTCACATCTTGAGAACCTCAGAGTTTCACTGTCAAATCTTCTTTTAGAATAGGGAGAAACACCTTTTTACAATCATAGTCTTTTCTTCACTCAAGAGGCAATACCACACCTCTTTTCACAATGAGCTTTCTCCCAATATTACAATGAAAAGACTTCTCACACAATCTCTCTTGCAATATGAACTCACTTAAGAACAAGAAAGGGAGAAGAGAATTTGCAAGTTTGACTCTAAGTGCTCTTTGGATGCTCTTAGAAGTGTGCAAGATGAATTGTCTTTTCTAGTTACTGTTGAAACCTCCTAAATGCTCTTATAGAAGCTCTTTCCTTCAATATAGTAGTCACACCAACTTTCCTCTTAATTTGACCACAAAAAAATAGTTGTTGAAACTTTTTAGGTCGCCATCGGTCACAGGTCGACCGCTCTGACGAAAACTAGCCATTGGGCTCCAGACCAGTCCACGGCTATCCTGGAGTGGTCAATCATTTCTCATTCAAAAGCAAACTTCAGCACTTTGGTCCGGAGCGGTCCACCGCTTTGGCGCACTACTCGACCGTTGTATCGACCTCTTGAAAACTTGGACATACATTGGTCGACCATTTTGTCTCTGGATGCTCTTTTTCATTCATTTTTTAACATATTAGCTGCACAACATAATATATGATCAAATAAGTTTTAATCACATAATTTTACTATCATCAAAATACTTGAGTTGTAACCTTTGGATCAACAATCTCCCCATTTTCTATGATGGCAAACTTATGTGATTAATTTTGCAAAAAATAGTAATAATTCGAAATTGCTCCCCTTAATTTTTGTTGCCCCTTAATATGTGCAAAAAAAGATTCATTTTTCATTAATAAGGGGATAGTAAACTTTTCATTAATAATGAGTTCTTTTTATCGAAAGAGCATAATCCAACATCATGTTGATAATATAATCAATCACATCATATAGACAATATGATTTAAACATCTCATAGATAAACATGATAACAAATAGCATGATCAACATAATATGTTGAATCTAGGATCTCGAGAGTGTTTTGATGATCACAAATTTGTAAGGGAACTTAGTTTGTACCAATGAACTTGTTGAGCTGATTTTTGCAACATGATGTTTCAAGTTCATAAGTTGATATGTCGACCAAAGCTAAAGGAATGGACGACCTGTGCACATGAAAGGCGTTTCAGAAGAACTACATGTGTGCAATGATCGTCCTAAGAATATAGAGTGGTCGACCAATACTGAAGGAGAATGCATGCGAAGATGGATCAGAGGCTAAACAGTCGACCAAAGAAACAAAGGGGACGACCGAAGAAATGGGCTAAACAGGAGAGGTCGTCCGACGATGAGAATGGGCGACCGAGAGCAACACCCTTACAACCAAAGGATGGAAAAAGGACGGTCCAAGAAGAAGTGGACACCCAGAGAAGACTTAGCTGAAGGAGTCTTGGCTAAGTAGAGAAGAGGTCGCCCGAGGTTGAAGAGCGGACGACCGAAGGTCTGAGGATGAAGGCAATGGACGTCCAAAGGGCTCATAGTGGAGACACTGGACGACCAGAAGATTGCCAAGGCTGAGAGTGGACGTCCGAAGGCTCTGGTGTAGTAGGAGCGGACGACCAAAGCAGAAGGCAGACAGGAGAGTGGTCGATCGCAGATTGAGTGCGGGCGACTGGTTGACATCAGGAGAAGATAAGGGTTGTCCGGAGTCTTGGTGAGAAGATAAGCGAGCGTCCAGGAGTTTGTTAGAACTGATGAAGGCTGAGGATCAGACGACCGCAGGATTGGCAGATGACCGATGAAGTGTCAGAGGTCGTCCGAAGTCTGAGGAGACAGAAGAGCGGTCGACCAGGAAGTCTGACTGAAGAAGGAATGGACGTCCAAGGAATCTGGCAAGGCCAGGAGTGGACATCCAGAGAATGTCTGGAGAAGACAGTGGACGTCCGAAGTTTCAGGAGGGAATGAGCGGATGTCCGGACATGTCAGAGGAAGCTTTGGCGGACGTTCGAGGATCTCATTGAGTAGTGAGAGGACGACCAAAGTACTGATAGAGGAGGGAGCGGACATATGAGGATCTCAGTGTGGAATGAGCGGA
>LTAE01001782.1:31323-50760 GCA_001647135.1 Pontederia paniculata | reverse complement strand
TCGTCCCCATATGAAGCCGTCCCCATCAATATGGGCCTTGCTCATTACAATAACAATCTGGATCCGTGATCCATCAATAACAATATCGATATGGTTCCTTGAACCATTTATCCGTCGACCATCAAATGGACAACCCTATGTTCAATTCAATCAATTTTAGTGAGCCAATTACAATAATTGGAGATTGGGGTAACCTGACGCCATATGTGGTTAGCTACACCACGGGACGCACTTGCTCCCGTGAACCCCCTTTCGGAGATCCACCACCCCACGTCTGGATCAATAACAATATGAAGACGAATCCTCCAATTCGGCAGGCGCCCAATTCTATCCTCCAATTTGCCAATTCAATCAATCAATACATCAATACATTAACAATTTAACCTATTTCGGCTGAGCATGTAATACGTGAACTAGGTTATCAAATCAATGGACTCAATTCTATAAATTTAATACGATAAAACGATTCTGGGTCAGGGTCGGTCGGCCCCTTTCCCAGGTCGGTCGACCGACTCCCATAAGGGCGTCGTCCGACTTGAGGGCCGGTCGAACGTAGTTCGACCGATGCTCGCTACTGATGTCGCATGACATCGACCGACATGAGGGCCGGTCGAACCCAGTTCGACCGACTCTCAATTCTAGAGTCATTTAGGTTCGGCCGATATATGGTCGGTTGGACCTTTAACGTATAAAACCCGATAGTCGGTCGAACCCTCCCATGAGGTCGGTCGATTGACTTGCGTCAGTTGCAGAAAAATAAAATGTGAACCTATGGTTTTTCTCTAAGTTTTCGATTTCGTCAATACATCAATCAATTTCGGTTCAATACATTATCATGCTCAATCAATAGGGCCTAGAACAATATCAACTAGCTCAAAGCATACAATTTCTATCATATGAACCCTAATTCATAATCATTCATAAATATGAACTTGAAGAAGAGTGTTTTGTTCATGAGCTGTCCTAAACAGAAATACAATCATAATAGGCCTAAATTTCATGTTTCTATCTTGTTTGACAATCAATAAACCACATCGGCACAAGGCCAATGTGGGGATCCATCTATATACCTCAAATGCCCTAATTTACTTCCAATTCTTGAGCTTTTTCTCCCTTTGTCTCCCTTAGATCCTAGCAGCCCGTCCTCTTTGATCAAGCCTCAATGCCTCTCCTCCTTCACCTTGATTTGCAGCTGAAATCAAATGAGTTAGGCTTCACTTATCGGATGGTTTCTTGAGGGCTGATTTTCCAAAGCTGAAATCTCCAAATGGGTGAAAGAAACAATGAAATTCTGGTTGTGGGCTTATATAGTGAGGTTGGGAGAGAGAATGAGTGGACTTGGGGGTCAAATAGAGTCATGACACATGTCCAAGCCCCATTTCTTTTTCTTTTTCTTTTTCCCTTTTTCTTTTCTGTTTTCTTTTAATAAGGCAGGTATTACAGCTTCATTCTCAATCCTCGTTAATGTACGATCAATGGTTGGATCGGTCTAGCCACAACATGGGGTTCGATGGGGATTCATACTTGCAGTCGATGCTTTAGCATGGTGCACCTTTGCAGCATGGCAAGCAGGCATCATTATCAGCTTTTACCTGGATTGAGACAACAGTAGCCTAGTGCTGCTCTTATCGTATGCGATGACATACTTTAGTATTCATTGATGGTTCGACTACAATGGCACGACAGTCTATGCTAATGAAGTTGTATGGTGTCGCATTTGGATGTTAGGTAAATCATGCCGTCATTTTTCATTTTTTTTGGCATGACGTTAGAAGAAGCCACAATTACGTCGAAGAGCTATATGCACATCCATCAGTTTTCTTCCGATCACTTATTTGGAGCTGTCGTTATCAGATCAGTACATCAGGTCTTGTGGCTAGACCTTGATTATTGAGCACATGAAGGGCATATTACATGGCTGGAGTTTGATGCTACTATCTAGTGGGCGACACTTTGTTCTTCATACTACATGTTAATTCTGAGGATGTTAGCGCTGGTAGAGTGCCTCATTGATACTATGAGGATAGGTTATTCTAGCGTGACTGTGGTTCATATAGGTTAGGAATACACTTGGTCGAGGTCTATCGCCCCGTATCTAAGGTCGGGCTTAGGGTCTTGAACCTGCAGTAGATCAATCATGTTCTTCTCGCTCGATGGACTAGAAGGATTATGGGAGCTGGTGAGGAGTTCTGGAGCATGCTTTCCTTTGCATGCCACGGGAGAGACCTATCATGGGATTCTCAACCACGCCTTCCACGTGGTGCATCTTCCTTCTGGCATCGTTGTTCCACTATCTTCCCTCGTTGCGGCTGTTCTAATATGCCTCCTTGGGCTCAATGATCAGTTCCTCCTTCTAGAACCATGAGTGGACATCAAATGACAAACTGATTGCATCTTTTCCTAGACTAGAAGTACTTTCAACAGACCTAACGGCCTCGGCCAACGAGTGTTGGACTGCAGCACGTCAGGAGGCAATCATGGACCCCACATTTTAGGACTGCCATGTCATGTCAACGATATATAGGTATCAATCTGACGGTTCTCTAGCATATAGCTGGCTATGGCTTTTTTGGCCAATATTCTTCTTTTAGGGAAGAAAGGATGACTATCGGAGTTGGGTAGCCATCCGTGTTGTATTAGTTAAATATAGAGCTTAAAATGTACAATTAAAAAAGGAGGAAGAAAGTACAAACTTGCCCAACCTTGTTGGGCATGGGGCAACAACAAAAGCCAAGAAGCCCCCCACTCGCTCATAAAAAAGCCTACATGGCGTACAATATTCTCTATGTAGCACCTCTCCCCTAAAAGATGGTATGGTTATGTTGTAACCATAAGGCCTATAAAATTGCCAGAGATATCATCATGGGCCGCCTCCCTCTCGTGTCACCATGGGCTCCAAGAGTTTGTATCGTGTGCCAAAAAGGATCTATGCCAGATGAGTCCACGTCCCAGCACTGTAACCACGCGACACGCTAGTAGCTATGAGGCACTCAAAGAATCGATGGGCAATGCGGGAGGGATTATAATACATATCTCAGAAGAATCAAGTTGCCTCCCCGAGAGAGCAGCCTCGACCTCCATCCCTGTAATATGTGCTCTATGCGTAAATGACCGGGTCCGACTCCGGGAGGTGATACGATGGTCTGAGAGAGGTAGGTCGAGATACGTGAACGGCAAACTCATGGCGGGTGAGCACAAGTCCGTCAAGCATCAAGCGACCTCCTGCTCTGACAAGCCAAAAGGAACAAATGACGACTTGACATGATTTATCTAAAGTCCAGATACCTCCCCAAAAAGTTCAACCAATATAGAAATTCGTCTAGCCTCATGCATCGACCCCTCGATAAAGAATAGTGTCGTCTGCATACTGGAGGAGTGGTACTAGATTGGTCCTGTCCCCTAGGGTGAAGCCGTCGATGATGCCCGCCTGGCATGCGGAGAAATTAGATCTCGCCAGAGCATCTACTGCTAGAACGAAGAGCATGGGGGCGAGGGGACACCCTTGTCCCACCACGCGCTATGGTTGAACCCATCGGCTTGTAGGGAGACCATTAATCAAGGTCGAGAATGAAGCTTTAAAGATACAACTCTTACTCCATGCAATCCAGATTGGCAAAAAACCGCGGACCTGCAAAGAGTGCCATAGAAAGGATCATGAGATAGAATCATAGGCTCCGGAGAAGTCCACCTTCCATAGGAAACCCCTGCATCCGGAACACCTCCAGAAAGTGTGATCTTTGAAGTGCTGACATAGCTGTCTGTAATGGATGACTGGACAAGGTGGACAGGCCATCGAGCACTTCCCTCAGCCGGTTTGCCAACACCCTGGCCACAACAAGGTATATGGCATTGGAAGAACGATCAGCCTGTAGTCGATGTGCTCAGCCGGTGTACATTTCAGCAGCATGAAAAGCAAGAACTTGTTGAGGCGCTGAAAGCCTCGGTTCCCACTCGCGAACTCACAGATGACCGCCATAACATCATTCTTTAGCATTGGCCAAAACTCCTTGTAGAAGAATATGGGAAAGCCGTCAGGCCCGGGTGATCCTTCCCCATTTAGATCACACAATGTTCGGACCACCTCCTCTGTGAATACCTAGGACAGAAAGCAAGATTGTTAATTAAATAACCTTGTCAAGGTCTCGTCGGACTACTGCCATCTCGATGGTGGGCATCTCCTCGTGGTAGCCTGGAAATGAGAGGCAATGACCATGACAATCTAACGGTGGCCTATGACGAACGAGCCTCGTACCCTAATGTTCGACGACGACCTCTAGCATAGAGGTGAAAGAAACGGGCGTGAACGTTGTCGCCCTCCTGGAGCCACCTCTGGGTGAACGTTGTTGCCAATAGTCCACCTTCCTATCTTCCATTTGTATGATTGTCTGATGTTGCCGACGCTCATTCACCTCCTTTGGCGTAAGGTCACGAGCGTCCTCCACCTGGTTCTAGTGGGAGATGCTCGCTAAGGCGTCTACCCTACACCTCTCCCTGTCCGCCCGTATCTGGCGGTGGTGGTTTTTAAGGAACACATGGAGGAAGGCAAGGCGTGCTGTAAGGGTCCTGGCTATTGACCCCGCTGCGGGTATGCTATCCCAGTGGTCGATGACCAGCTGTCGACAACCTTCCTCATGGATCCATGCACGCTCGAAATGGAACACGAAACCTTTTGGTTGACCTTCATTGGACCGCCACATGATGAGAGTGTGGTCCCGAAAAGGTCTCTCCATGGCTTGGACATCTGCCAAGTGGTGCGCCTTGGCAAGCTCCACTGATCCAAGGAACCTGTCAAGACATGATCGAACTGACAATGAAGCTGAGCTCCTCCAAGTTAACCTGCAGATTGCTGGTGGAAAGTCCACCAACGAATGAGCCTCGATAAAATTGCTGAACTCCATCATGTCAGGGTCTCTTCGGCGTCTGCCTCTTGGTCTGTTCCATATGTTGGGTGTGTTCTCTCCCCCGCGGTCGGAGGGACATCGCCTCAGCAACTAACAGGACTTCGCTATTCCGGCGCCCCTGGAGGAGTTTGGCAGACTCCAGTGTGGTGGGTGAAGAGCTCATCTCTCATTTAGATGTGTGCGCTGCCTGCTCTGCCTGGGCAGCAGCCGTGGCTGGACCTTGGGGCGAGGAGCAGTCGCAAATGGATGATAGGTGCACAGCCAAGAAGAGGGGCAGTTGACAGGGGGGTGTCACAGCTGACCGATGGCGGTGACGTTTGTAGAAGAGGGAGGAACCGCCAGTAGTCTGCGTCGAGCCCTCCTCCTATGGCTTGAGTGTCGCCGGCCGACTCCTGGGCAACCTTGAGGAATTCCTCCTACAAATGCTACTCTTTTTTTCTCTAAATTTGCAAAATGGATTCTTCAAACATCAAGCATCCTTCGTGATGTTGGAATGCAGCCGAAAGTCTAGTAAAAATTTGGATTCAAAACCTCTAGATTTCCATCTAGGCTATCCGTGATACAAAAGAGCAATATGACAAGAAATTTAGTGCTCGACCTTTTCAAGTAAGAATATTAAAAGTGGACCTTGATGCAGAATGTAAACCTCCTTGAACTTCTGGAATATTAAAAGTAGGCCATGCTGCAAAATCTAAAGCATAGATCTTGGTACTTAGTACATATGGTTTAACAATTCAAGACTCAAAGGTGTTGGCTTAGGAGTTTGGATGCTTACCCGATCACACATTTCGGTAGGAACGACACTGCGATGACAACAAGGAATCAGAGGAAACAATGTTTTTCGGCTTAGATAGGCATGCATGTATGAGATTCTTCTTGAATCTGATTATTTCTTTAAAGTAAGAATACTAATATGTTTTTTTTGAAAATGTAAAGGATGATTACCAAGAGTAACCATCCACTTTATTGAGATGATAAATGTTATAGGTTCATGTTACAAGCAATAAACTTAACAGCTCCTCCATTCTCTCACAATCTCTCAGCTATAGCTACAATATTCTCCACATTTTTTTTGGAGATAATCCCAGTTTCGGCATCTGTAGCATTGCACTTGATTCCTTTTCTTCTGGGTATGCTGATGGCCTGATCGGCGGTGTCTCACGAATTTCCAGTCCCCTTCTTGGTTGTCTTCCTGTGGTGGCACCCTTAGGAGGGAGTCTCCTGAAGACGGATGAATGTGGCGTCCACTAGGGAAGGTCCCTTGTTGACGGTCATTCCTTCAGAGGGCCTTCATCTCATCTCTCCCCCAGCAGAGTCTTCCCTTGACACATGAGAACTTCTAACATTGCTTTTGAGAGAGCACTTCTAAATGCTATTGCTCAGATATGCATTGCTATTGTTAAGTCTCAAGACTTGAAGTACTTAGAGAGGAGGTGATTCATCTAAATATTGATATGTTACACCCTCATCTGGTTCTTGTAGAATTCACGTGAATGCTTTGTCAGAAAGATTACATGTTTATATGTTTTAGCACCCATATTTTTCGTGCTCTATTTTGTTACATGTATTGAAAGCTATAATTATGCTAATTCTTTAACTATACTTGTCATAAAGTTTCTTTTCGGAAAAAAATGTTGATATGCACAAATTACCATGCCATTTTATCAAGGTGGCCTTCATGATTTGATGACCAGCAATTTTAATGTATCCTTTATTTTTCTTTGTATATGTCATATGCAGATGCCTGATGTAATTGTGGATTATCATTTGGCAAAACGGACATTCAACATACTGCATCAAGAGGAAGTAGTGGGATTTAATAACAACGCAGAAGAAAATTCATCATCTTTAAGAATCTTTCCTAATTGGACATTCATTAGGTCAAGAAAGGATGAATCTTTGCAACATGGCAAATTGAACAAGTGGAGTGATTTTTCTCACATGTTTTCCTGTGAAACAAAATTTGTTATTTCACATGACGGTTTCAATCTGCCCCTAACCATCATTTACTCTCGAGAAGCTCAATGTGTTGGTAGATCACCAGGACTCTTACATGGATATGGGGCTTATGGAGAAGTTTTAGATAAAAGCTGGTCGTCTGATCAAATATCATTGCTTTCACGAGGTTGGATTCTTGCATATGCTGACGTGAGGTATTGTATTGTCACATCCTTGCCACTTATTTAGTGGTTATCTCATTGTACTCATAACATGTGTACAGAAACTTAACTATCTAGGCGTCCATCTACTTCCATTAGAAAACTAACGTCATATGATGGACCAATGTTAGGTAATCAAAACGGACAAATGTCATGAATTTGGTTAGTAATTCTTCATGTTTTTCTTTGGCTCAGTATTGTGGTGTTGTGAATTGTTTGGAATAGGTGCAATCCTGTTGTTGTTCTGCCCCCAGGACAAGTTAGAATGGTTCCTCCACCTAGAATTATTTGTTGTTGAATGGATTTTTGTCCTATGAAAGGATCCAGGCACAAAGTTAACATTCTCAAATTTATTAGACGTTGAGTTGTTACCTTCAGGGCATTCTTTGTAATGATGCCCTTCTCCACAAAGTACATTGTTATAGGGTTCGATTCATCAATAGTTCAAACTTTTCGTTGAGGGACTCCAATTGAGCCATAACTTCATTGTTGAAGTTAGTAGTTGCTGCTCCTTGATCTTCTATTTTGCCAAGAATTTAATGTCACATCTTTAATGATTTCATAAATTTCTTCAAGACGTTTCTTCTTTAGAACTGAACCTCCAAATAACGAGTCTAGTTTATTTTTATCTTCAAATAATCCATTATAGAAATCTTCCAAAATCTACCATAATGGGTTCGATGATAAGGGACTTTTGCTAACACTTATATCTTTCCCATGCCTTGTACAGTATTTCATCATCCTCTTGTTTGAGGGACCTCAACTTGATCTTAGCAGCTTTTTGCACACCGCAAAATTTTGTGATAAGCTTGTTAATGAATTGCTTCCAAGTTGTGATGGCTTCTGTAGGCAAAGTGCTCAACTAAGTAGATGCTCTTTCATGTAATGAGAAAAGGAATAAACACAATTTAATAGCATCTTTAGTAGCTTGATTGCATTTGAAAGTATTGGAAATATGAATGAAGTTGTCCAAATGAATATAAGATTTTTAGTTGAGATAGAGATAATCTTGAAAATGATCTCTATCAAGTGCACTAATCGTATCAAGTAATAGAGATGTAAGTAGATATAGTTTTCACGAGGATTATTATTTTAATTATCTATCTAATCCCACAAACTAATAGGTGATAACATTAGTTTCTGGATAAAAATAGTTTTGTAAATAGAAATAAAAAGAAACAAAAAGATTTGACGACGACAAACATTGTGTTAGGATGAGATAGAATAGGGATAAACATTTTTCTTCACCGGAAGGGTAATTGAATTATAATTTTTATTCAAGCTCCTAGATGGATTAGGATCTACTTGATATGTGATTTCCTCTTCAGGATGAATCAACTATCGTTCCTTTACAGAATAACAATCTTCTCTGTTAAAGTCAAGATGTCCGCTTAGATCTATCCATTTAAAAAAATAATTTGAGAATAATTTTCATTCATCAAAGCATAATACAACCATAAGGGTTTATATAGAGTTCCAAACACCACCATGTAGTCAAATAACATGGAAATCTAAGTGATCATGTAAAAATGAAAGGTAAACTGATCAAAAGGCCTAAATTAATGGACTATAATAAACTCCCGTAACTAAAAATCAATGACCATGAGCAGAAGACCCATGAACTATTCTTTTACTACATCAAGTTTGTTTTGCCCAATGTTTGTTTTAGAGCTTTGTGCCCAAGTTTGTAATAGCCTCAAGGCTCCAAGAAGCGGGAGAGGTTTTTCATGCATCTCTGCTGATAGTTTGCTTGTGTTCTTAATTATCTCAGGCATCGTAAATATTGATGTGCATCCACATCAACTAGTGTCAGGCTATTCAGTCTGATGCAGCATGAAAGACTGCAATAACTGGATTGCATAGCCAGTTGAAGATTTTGACATTTAGATGCATGGAGGTAGCTATGTAGTTTTGCTGAGTAGGTCTTGCTCCCTTGATTGTGTTCAAAGCCTCAACTCTTGTTTTCGTATTGCATGTGCTTTAGAACATTTGGAACAACATTAGTTGACATGACATGTTTTCTTAAATATTATTCATCTAGGAAGAGTTGCATTAGTTCCTCCTTGTTGTTCATATTATTGCTTATGCAAATTTTTGTTCAATCATTAATAAGGTCTTTCTTCATCTTATAGGGGTGGTGGAGGGGATGGTTCAATGCATCATTCTGGAGCTCGAAAAAATAAGATTAACTCAATAAATGATTTTGTTGCATGTAGCATGTTCCTTATCAATGAGGGTTTTGTGCATAAAAGTAAACTTTGCGCTGTTGGCTGTAGTGCAGGAGGCCTCCTTGTTGCTGCAACAGTCAATATGTTTCCTAGTTTGTATTCTGCTGCCATTTTAAAGGTAATTGTTATGCACCCTTACCATTAATCTTATTCAACGTAAGTGGAAGTTGAAGGAATATTATTTGTTTCGGAACCATTCTTCATGTAGCATCAAATTGTGAGAACCTCTAAGTGGTGCCTAGAGAAGAAAGAGAAGGAAAAGTACCTTTGACGCACTATATTTTTCTTTCGAAATTTACTTTATAGAACTTATGAAAGTTGGTTCACTTTATGATCTAGATTATATTTTTTGAATGATAATGTAAATAAATGGTCACCCAACAATTCTTTCATGAATTGATGCAACTAGCCTGTGTTGCCATGATCTATTTTATTGTTGCATGCAGGTTCCATTTCTTGATGTATGTAACACACTGTTGGATCCAAGTTTGCCACTCACGATATTGGACTATGACGAGTTTGGTGATCCCAGAATTGAATCTGATTTTGAAGTCATCAGTCAGTATTCTCCATATGATAATATAGCTGAATTAACTTGCTATCCTTCCATGCTCGTCACAGCATCATTTTGCGATTCAAGGTAATTGTAGTTCATCATTTGCATTTATTCTTACAAATTTAGAGTAATTTTCAGTTTTCTTAACTTTGCCCCAATCTCATAGTAATCCCCCAACTTCATTTTGTAACAAATTTGTCTTCGAACTTATACTTTGTAATGAAATGGTCCCTCTATAATAGCATGTTTTCATGTTAACGTGGATGCCATGTGACATTCAATGTAATGATGATTAAATTTATATATATATATATATATACATATATTATAAAATAAATAATAAAAAAAGAGAGATAAGGGGGCCACGGCCCCCTCCCCTCTACCCCTCTCTCCGGCGAGAGAGTGTAGGGGGAGGGGGCACCTTGCCCCTTCCCCTCTCTTCCAATGAGACAAGAGAGGAGGAGACCATCAGCTCCCTTCTCCTTTTATTTTTAAATTAGTTTAAAGAATATATATATATATAATCTAATATATGTTTATTTTGATTATCATTATAGGTTGTCACGTGGCACCCACACTAATGAAGTAATCTGAAAATCTGCTATAATCAGATAGGAGAACCATTTTGTTAAAAGTATAAGTTCGAGGACGAGTTTGTTAGGGAACTAATGATGAAAATTACTCTTATCTTTGACACTTTTTCTTTGTTTGTTTGTTTGTTTCAGAAATCCAGAACCTGATGTGTTCTAACATAAGAAAATAATTGTAGCTTAAAGCAGTAATTATTATTTGCCTAGTCAAAGAAAGGGTTGAGTTTCAGCACAAGTCAATTGCTCACTATAAGTTTTTGTTAGATCACTATCTCTTGTATCATAATCCCTTTGTTAAACCTCAAGACAACTACGCAGATCGACATGATAATGTAATACCCTCTGTTGACAAAGACAAGTTCATATTTTATTTTGTTCTGTCTCGCTAGAACTGTAGTGCCATTAAAATCTTGCAAAAATGTTTATGGCAAGTGACAATATTATTTCAAACTCTCTAGTATACAAGTTAAGGAAAAAACTAACTCTTGGCTGTATGGCTCATGAAGTGACAGATGTGATATGATGTCATGTTATCGAGTCGATAATCATATGATTCATTATCATACCCTGAACAAACATTTGGTACGAAATTTTTCAGTTGATTGTAAGATGCTGTATCTCTAAAAATTGATCCTCTTGCTTTGCAAATGTTTGATATCATTCAGCAGTTCTAATTTATCAATCATATATTGACATGTACTGCACATTAGTTAGATGGATGTTTTATCAATGTTGTTACGCTTTTCATGTATGTGTTTGATAGCTTCTTACTTTCTCAGGGTTGGAGTGTGGGAAGCTGCCAAATGGGTTGCAAGAATAAGAGAAAGAACATGCCCGACCTGCTCGTTGTCAGTGATTCTAAAAACAAATATGTCCGGCGGACATTTCGGCGAGGGTGGACGCTACATGCACTGTGATGATACAGCTTTTGAGTATGCATTCCTTCTGAAAGCAATCGGAATGCTCGAGGATGAGAAACATGCCTTAGCCGACTAAGTATTGTGTGTGTTCATGTTGGTAACAGATGATGATCCCATAACATACTGCTCAGTCATGTTCAAGTATTGAAAATTATTTATTGTTAATCACGTTTGTAAAACGTTGGACCATTTATGATGAAAAAAGCGTTAACATCCCACTTCTACTAGGAATACTCTCATTTCTCAATCTGGGTTCCGATTTGTTAGTTTAATCAACTAAACATTAGTTGTTAATCACGTTTAAATTAAAGAAACATAATGTGAACTCCACGTAGTTTAACCATCTACCTAGCTATTTTTATGTCCATTTTCATTTTTTTAGGTATTATCTTTATGTTCTTTTAATATTTTAGATTGTACAATTCGGACGATTGATATTACCATTAGCATTTTGAAGTCAATTTATAATCATAGATGTCTTTTATGAGTTGAAATAGCAAATGTACTAAGTTTCTGTCTCCCATATCGTCAATTTTGATTGAGATGAGTTATCTAATCATTATTTTATAAAATCTATTTTTTTCTGATTAAAATAAGTTATGTTGTTCCCAAATAAAGTACTCAAGGCAAACATATCCAAAGGTACTTTTCATGTCAGAATTCTAAGAATTATTTTTCCATTCTTACTTTAGTTTTTTCTGTTACACTTGTTTATTGTATACTTTCCATTAGGTGCCCTGTTCCCTTCCTTATTGTCTCTCCTAAAATATTGATGCCACTTCTATTTTACCCACCTTATACTCAAACTTTTACTTATTATTGAGACCATATAAAACATCCCATGTTCTCATTTCCATCTTTTAAGAGTTACACAATTTCTCAAAATTCTCCATCATAATTTTTCTATTATCTTTTGTAATTTTTTCCTCTTATATAATTTATTTTTATGACAAATATATTCTATTTATGTAATTATTTTTTTATAATTAAATTATTTTCTCTTGTTATAATAAAACTAATTTTATGTTTTCATATTTTTAAAGCTCTTATGAAATTAAAACTTTCACAGCATTCATTCATTCATTATTTCAAATAAAATTACTATATATACATATACATATATATATATATATATATATATACAATTTTTAAGGTAAATATGAAGATAAGAGTAATTTCTAATGTCAAAAAAATCAACAGTATTATTTTTCCATAACAGAATATCTAATAGATATTTTATACACAAATAGAACCTCAAATAAAATATATTTTAATTTAATCAAATAAAATATAAAATAATAAAGATAAACTATTGTAATAAGAGAAAAATATATTGTGGAGATTTTGGAACTTGTGCAACTTTTGAATAACACAAAAATTACTATATAGTGTCAATATAGTGATACCCTTCCATTATTCCTTCTTGGTAACATGAAACAAGAAAACTATAGTACTTAAAAATAAATTTATTGTGGTTCATGGTGGCATTACAGGTAGCTCTTAACGCTAATTAACCTTATTATAGTGATACTCCCATGTGCGTTATGGACTCTTTGCTTTGCTATGGTTGAAAGAACTGTGGTGATCTTTTCTTTCCTTTCTTCTTCCTGTAGTTGACAATGGCCCATTTCCTTTTTCTTTCTTTTCATATTTCCTTCTTTGTCTTCCATGGTAAGCTCATCTCCTTTCATTTTCCCTTTTGTCGAATGCTTTCTTATCTCTAGGGGTGTTCACCGGGCCGGGTCGATCCGGTGAAACCGATCACCCGAATCGACCCAAACTGAATTGAAATTGGATCGATCCGGATTTTTGATCGGGTCGGACCCGACCCTACCCGATCAAGACCCGACCTTGGTCAGATCGGGTATGGATCAAAAATTTTTCGATCCGATCTAATCCGACCCAACCAGATGACCCAATTTTTTTATTTTTTTAAATTAAAGTAGTTTTAATTTAATTTAAAAGTTAATCTTAATTTAAAATATATCATAATAAAATATTAAAAAAAGTATTTTTATGCATTAAAATGAATACTAAATACAAATGATTCGTACTAAATACTAAAAAATATAATAAAAATGAACAAAAATATAAAAAAGAAAATAAAAAAAATTTGGTCAAGTGACCCGATGATCCGACCTAATTCAACCCGACTTTCGATGGGTCGGGTTGGATCGGGTTGAGATGCCAAAAAGAGCATGACCAGATCCAAATCGACCCGAGGATAAGTAGAACATGAAGAATGAATGAACA
Organism: Pontederia paniculata; assembly: GCA_001647135.1. Classification (NCBI taxonomy): domain Eukaryota; kingdom Viridiplantae; phylum Streptophyta; class Magnoliopsida; order Commelinales; family Pontederiaceae; genus Pontederia; species Pontederia paniculata. The sequence continues at coordinate 37,153 of LTAE01001782.1, read as the reverse complement.
ACCCCATGCAAATAGGTATGCCCATAGGCAGATCCCTTTAGATATGCCTTTCATGTTAGATAAATGCATGCTAGGCTTTTGCCATAGATGTGAATATGTCATGGTTATAGTTATGGCTTTTTAATTCCTTTTTAGTCCCCTAGACTTTAGGATTATTAGGATGTAATTACATGACATTTGTTATGCCACGAATTAGAGTTTAATCTATCCAAAATTCATGAAACTTTAGCTCTGGTCGGTTGGACACAACCGGCGTCCTCAGATATGAAACCCTAGTGCTGCTATATTCAACCGAATGCGATTCTAAGCCATCGAACATGGTCCTTGTCACTTGACGCCGAGCACGTGCTTCAGATTAATTGAGCAAAGTAATCAAAAGACAAATATAGTACGATATGCGGCCCTTTCAAACACGAACCGAGTCAGCTGAAGTGAAACCTTAATTCTGACTGAGTCCTAGAACACGACCTAGGGTGGGGCAATTCGTACATAATCCATGATGCCCAAACGCGTTGACCTACGACAAACTATTTTAATTAAATATTCAAATAATGGACTAGGGCAGGAATCGCCGGACACGACCTTCAACACGTTCTTCATAAAGGAATAGTTTTATTGTTATGGTAATAATAGAACACGACCTGTGTCACATCCTGACACCGCCCGCACTAACAATCCATCTCGCCCTGACTATCAAGAAAATGAATAGTGCCGAACATGGCCCGTGTTCATACCAGACCCAATTCTTGTTGGATTGATACGAGGTTTTTCCTATTTTAATTGTAAAACCCTAATTGATATGTGATGATATATTTTTCTATATCATGTTAAGGACTAATATAAAGATAAGGGTCAATCATACTCACTAAATAAGTGATGAGATTGCTATGCATTCTAAAATTTGTGAAAGACATTATTATTAATGTTGGGGGCTAGTAGAATAATTTCTATCCAGTTCCTATTGCTTGGTCTTCTCCCTCCCTTGCAACGAAAAAGATTTTCGAGCATCCTTTGTCATGCATGTGTTCCACCAACATTATTTTTGCATCATTATAGATTTGATTATCATATTAAGTTATTTTATATGTTTATATAGTTATGTATGCATATAATCAGGAGAACGTTCGGAGAATGTCAGAAGAATGAAAGGACGTCCGAGGATCCTAGTGGAAAGATGAGCGGACGGCCGAAGTACTGAGTAAAGAAACAGCGGACGTCCGAGGATCTCAATGAAGAATGTGCGGACGCCCGAAGTACTCAAAGAAGCATAAAAGGACGTCATATGGATTCAGGGAGAATCAACGAACGACAAGAGAAGAGTTGAAGAAGATAGTACAAGTCAAGTCGAGCGACTGAAGATGAAGAGTGGACGACCGAAGTAGCTTGATAGAAGACTTCAACTTAAGGAAAGGATGTTTGAATGATTGGTGTGCAATCAGTGGACGACCAGAGAAGAGTTGAAGAAGATAGTACAAGTCAAATCGAATGACCGAATGAGGAGCAAACGATCGAAGGAGCTTGACAGAAGACTTCAACTTAAGGAAAGCATGTTCGAAGGATTGGTGTGCAATCAACAGACGACCAGAAATGAGTTGAAGAAGATAGTACAAGTCAAGATCGGACGATCGAAGGATTGGCGGACGATCGAAGGAGCTTGACTAAGGAATAAACGCTTAAGACTCTGAACTACGGACGTCCGAAGGCAAACAGTGGACAACCAAAGCATCGGACGATAGTTCAAATGAAGACTTCACCAGAGCAGTGGTCGACTGAAGAAGAGGAAGCGGACGACCGAGGGGTAGGTGAAGAGTATTGTACGTGTATTAACGGCTAGTTTTCTAATAGAGAGATTAGGTCGTTTGAGTGCAGAGTATATATTGCAATCCCAAGAGTCTTGGGAAGTAACTTTGGCAAATTAGAAATCTGAGAGCTTAAGTGAAAAGCCTTAGTTCCTCTTTCTGAGCATTCGAGTGACGAATCCAGAATAGAAGGAAGTGTGTGTTCAAGTGTGAACCCGTAAGAGGTTATATCCTTGTCCTCGAGAGAAAGAAAGTAGTAGAAGAAGTTGTAAGGGAGTCTTCGCCCTTTGAAGAAGGAGTTTAGTGATCTCCGGAGGTCTCGATTTTGAGAAGATCAGAGCGGGAACGTAGGCAAATTCTTCTTCTTCTTCTTCTTCTTCTTCTTCTTCTTCTTCTTCTTCTTCTTCTTCTTTACATTTGCATTTATATGCTTCCGCTAAGATAACTATTTTATAATTGTCAAAATTTTTAATACACCAGTTCACCCCCTCCCCCTCTTGGTGCCATCTAGATCCTACATGTTGGACTTTGTTGTTGCTGGTTGTTCTAAGGTGAGTACTACTTTTGTTTGAAGTTTTGAACTGGGGGCCTTTGATGGTAGTTTTGGTTCATATATGAAAGGTGAGGTGTGATCTGATTGAAGGTGGACCTTAACATTGATATTGTCATAAGGGTGGGTTTTGGCCATATGGTGTCGCAGTGTTTACTTGTTCGTCTTGGGGCTCTTGGACATTGTAGTTGATGCTTGACATTGGGCGGATACACGTCTGATCATCTAGTATTGCTCGCACCAAACAAAATATGAAACAGACTGGTTCGGAGTTGCTTCTGCTGCATAGATCTTGGAACTTAAGGAGGTGGGGCCGTTCTTCTTCTCTAGAGTTTTTTGGAATAGGTTGACGAAGCCTTCTATCTGGGATGAGAGTTGATCCAGCTTGGCGGGGTTGGCAGCAACACCTTGTTCTTCGAGTCTCTTTCTATTAACCTGGTCTTCAAGCCATTCTCGGTGGGTTTTGATGACTCTTTCGATTAACTGGTTGGCTTCATCTGTATTTTGGGACATGAATCTGCCTCCAGCTGTTGAGTCAAGGGTAGACTTACTCTCAGGAGTAAGCCTGTCGTAGAAGGTTTGCACGATCATCCATTTGCGGAACCCATGGTGAGGGCACTGCTTCAGTATTTTCTTGAACCTCTCCTAGGCTTCTTAGAGTGACTCGTTATATCATTGTATGAATGAGGTGATTTGGTTCCTCATTTGCACGATCTTTCCTAAGGGGTAGAATCTTGTCATAAAGGCTGAGATGAGCTCATCCCATGTCTTTCCTAAGAGAAAATGGGAATAGGCGAAGTCTGACCACGTCGTCGATGAGTACATCGCATTTGAAGGTATCATAGATCTCGATGAAGTTGATTAAGTGTTGGTTAGAATCTTCATGGGTAAGCCCGCCGAAATGGTTTTGACCCAAGTAACCCAGTATAGTTGGGTTCAACTAGAACTTGTTGACATTCACCTCTGGCATTGTTATGTCGGATTTCAGGCCTACAGTTGTAGGTCTGCAGAATTCTTCAAGCGCTCGAGTTGCATCAGGTTTGAGCGCAATAGGTGGTATAACCTGATTACCAAGGCCTCCAGTTGGATTACGTTGGCCCGCATTTGGATTAGGCTGGGCCATTTCGATGTTGTTTGCTGAAGCTCGGGCTTGGAGTCCACGGATTCTTTGCTCTCGCCTTCTTCTCCTAAAGTTCCTTTCTATCTCAGGATCAAAATCAAGAGTCTCTTCTTCATCGGAGTTGGAACTGTGCATGCATCTCTCAAGCAAGCATTAGTGCTAAGCAACATATCAAGTAAGATTAAATGAAAAAGAAAATAAAATAAAAGAAATTATAAACAGGGCTTGAAATCAGATTAGCAAGGTTAAAGGTGGGAAAAATCAAAAGTATTCCCCGACAACGACGCAAAAAAACTTGATGCAAAGTGTGTGTTAAGATAGAAAATGACTGCAGGTTAGGGCGTAAAGGCAGGGTTAAGCTTCTGTAAAAATTGTCTTCACTTCAAATTTTAATATTTATCAACTTAGCACACTCCTCTCACCACAAGTATACGCCAATCGTCGAGTACTTTAGGTGTTGATCCACGAGAAAAACTTTGTTTTCACGCCTCTGCTTCCACTTTTCCTCAAGCAATCTTAGGTTGGGGCTTGACACTAGAGTCCAAGCCTAACCTCGGAATATGTGAGGAGTAATCAATTGAAAGGAGAAACAAAATTTTGGATTTTTAAATAGAGAATGCAGAAATTAAAAGAAAGATAATTCCAATTAAGAGAGAACACCAAAACCTTGGGTTCACCTCTAAATCTCACCCATCAGCTCTTTGACGTGAATATATAAAAGGTCACCTAGGCCCTTACACCACGGTCAAGGCAACCCCGCTCTCGCGGTGATTGCTCTACCTTTCACCTTCCCGCTCTCGCAGTGAAGGCTCAAGGCATGACCAAATGCAATCTGGCGATAGTCACACTCTCTTTCAGGAGGAGAGCTCACCATCTTAAATCTCGATAAAAGAATTAAATCTTGACACCCAAGTGCCAAAGGGGTACCACCTCTCAGCGTGTACTCTGTGTCCATTTGAAAGAATTTAAATTTCAAATGCTCAAACTGCATAAATCAGGGGAATAAGTTATCATCTTTCTCAAATTAGTTCAGAATTCCAGAATTCAAATATAAAGATGCTGAATATTGAAAATGTAGAAAACGTATATAAATCAGCATATAACGTTTATAATAATAGATCTCTCGGTAAGCTTTTAGGAGGTTCGGTACAGCTTTTTGGGTATAGCTTTTCCTGTCATCAGTTTGACTAATACAAGTGAAACAATATATGTGTCCATTTTGTGATTAGACACACTAACATTTATAAGTGTTACCTTGTTTTACAAGATTTTGTATTCTTTTAATGCAATATTTTGTTTTCTACGAGGTGCTTTCTTTCAATACAATGATTTGGTTTCAACCCTCTACTTTTACTACTACGCACTGATTTTAATGTGTTAGTGTGTATTATATTTCATTTATCTCATTAGCTACTTTGAGGTAACTTTACGATGACTTTGAGAAAGAGAGAGAGTGAGCGCTCATGAACTTTTAGGAAATTCGCCAATATAAGATGGTGCACAAACTAGATAAGGCCCACAAGAAGGAGGGTGCTCGAAAATTCTCTTTGTTGCTGATATCAAACATTTGTCACAAAAACTGGTGCAAAAAGCTTAATGTTATAATATGCTAACAAGCGAAAATACTAGCAAGTGCACTAGTCAATCAAATAATAAAATATTGAGTAAAGGGTTGTTGATACTATAAGGAATTAACTTAACTAACTATCTAAATTTAGAGGCCAATAGGAGATAACAATGAGAGACGAAAGTGTATACAAAATGAAATAATAGAAAGATAAAAGTAAACTAATGATGCTTCGAGCAGATGGATAAGTAACACATAATATGATCAGCAATAATGAATAGACTTAATTAGCAGATGGATAAGTAACACATAATATGATCACCCTTAATGAGTAAATAACCTATCCCTAATCATAACAAAATTGAAAGCACTTCTTAACGAATTTACTCACACTTCACTCACATTGGTTCCATTTAAGCCTCTCTTTAGTCTCCCCAGCTGATTTCCAACAAAATAAAAATCAAACTAGAGTATATTTCAGATTTGAAATAATATGAACAAATAAAGATTAAAATAGATGCATGACATGCCAAAATGACTCAAAACCATGCCTAATGAAGACACTAAAATATGTTGTGAAATGCATGTATCATTAGCATTTCCCTTAGCTCCTTTTCCTCCATTCTCCCACACCCCCACCCCCACCCAACACCCCCTCCTCCCCAACCCCATGTCACGACCCCGGTTCAAATCCTGGTTTGATTCGTAAGTCGCGACTTATTACGGTCGATCAAATACAATATAGCGGAAGTGTGTCATAATTCACGTGATATATCACATGATATTATCACAAT
>LTAE01001782.1:0-30381 GCA_001647135.1 Pontederia paniculata | reverse complement strand
AAGTTAAGTTTGTTATGCTCCATAAAGGGTAGGAATTTATAGAATATGAGGGTAAATCATCACGAGAGAACAACTTGTTCAACTGAAATTTGTAGAGTAATCCATAGAAAAGGAGTTAGCTACTTACCTTATTGCAAAAATCCTAGAGAAATCCACTTATGTTGATGTTGAACTCAAGAGTGCATGGAGAAGTTCTTCTATGTAGTTTTCGGTCATGGAGAAGATGGGGTGAATAAGTAGGTTGTAAAAGTAAATGTTTTTAGTTCTTATCCTTACAAGTTACCGACTTTAAAGTCGGCCTAAAAGTGTGATGGTTTTGGTCATGGATTTGATCTTATTTACATCTAATGCCATCTTATTTACACCTAATGCCATTTAAGTAAATGACTTCATTTACTTAAGACATTACATGTAAATAAAAAACTACCCCCATTTGGATTCAAAGAAAATATTTATAAAAATAAATTTCAAAGGAATCAAAATCTAAATTTTGGTTCGAAGAACAAAATCGGTAGTTTTATAGATTTTTTATTTTTGTACCTTCATTTTACCTAACTAAAATTCTTTCTAAAATTTATTAAAAATCATATTTAGTACACTTTAAAATATAGGAACAATTATCGGGACTTTAATTTTCCAAATTCTAAACTTTTCAAAAATCATATTTTCATGGCTTAGTCGATTTTCGCTAATTTTCAGCACACGAAAACTGAAACTACAATACACACTTTAACACATATATCATATTAGATATTAAGTACATGAATACACAATTAACATTTATAATCTCATATGAATTATATCATGATATCACACCCCAACCCTAGTTGATGAGAGCATCATTTGTTGCAATCTTCTCTTTTCTCTTCTTCAAGTTTGATTTCCATGGACTTGGAGATAGGAGATATAGAAGGAAATTGAGTTTTCAAGGATTCTTTTATTTAATAATGAAAAATTGTCCCTTAAATTAATTTAGTTATTATTTGAACTTGTAGGATTCAATTAGGGATGCAGGAAGATCTTGAGAACTCCACTTTACTCACTACAAGAATAACACATTTTAGCGACAGATATTTAGTTACGTCATTGGACCGTCACTATTTTGTCGCTAAATAATTTCGCGACAACGTAGCAGTGGTCTAGTGACAAAAAAATAACATTGTTAAATAATAGTTGCTATTAGCAACAATTATTTACTGTCACTAAGTATCCATAATTCATCGCTGAATCGACGTAAATATGATGCTAAAGCATCATTATTTTTATTTTTTCCAAAAAAATGACGCTAGTTTGTCACTAATCCGTCAACAAGTCATCGATAATCCATCATTAAAATCGTCACTAATCCGTCAGTAGTTCGCTGCTAACTTATCACTAATTATCGAATAAATTTGTCATTAGGCCATTGTCGAATCATCTCTTTCACAAATTATCATCGGTAATTTTATTATTTTTAAAATAGCTCGTCAATCGTCGCTAATCATGAATAAAAAAATAGTTATTTTGTGCATAAAACTTTGTGTGCAATACATATTATCATCACATCCATGCACAACATAATAAATAATAAAATTTAAAAGTCGATAGAAGCAATCACATTACAACACAAGTTTCAAAGTACGTCGAATTCATAATACAATAAAGTTTAATCTTCGAATCATACACTAATCATCAGATAGATGAGTGCGAGGAGTAGATCGATCGCGAATCAAACTCATGACCTCCATAAATAATGGCTTAATCTTATCATCTGCGACCTCTTTCACAAGTTCCCCCAACTCACATAGAGTTGTGAGAGCGGTGCGATGACCAAACTGTACGAAGGACCAGTGGCAGAAGAAACACTCGATTGCAAACTCAATCTACCTAAGCTATGAAGACATCCCTCCTTAGTGAGTCCTGCAACTTCTTTCCATACTTTCTCGTCTACTTCGAGTATTTGTCAATGTTATCCCCCATATTTTTCCACCATCAGCAAATCATGTGACTTATGCCAATGAAAAAAAAAGTTAATCTCTATACCAAAAACTTGAGAAGAATTGAAATGAGTGTTACAAAAAAAGAGGGCCATATTTTTTGCTTATTCCGAGATAAATTGATTGATATTCTTGTTTGTGTAAACTTCTTGGCACAACTTTCGAAAGACAATCTTGTTGTTGCTCGACAACTCCTACATCAATCACATATTAGACAATTTGATTGAACTATTTTATAATAAAAATCAAAATTACGAAAAAAATAAAAATATCATTTTTCATTTGTGCTTTATAAACCCAATGGAGCCTCCATAATGTCATGCCACATCTGATTTAGAAAATTTATTATTTTTGTCGGTTATTGACTTTTATATGCATGATAATTGTTGAAAAAAATAAACATGTAATTTAAAAATTATTTACCAAGTTTCACAAAGAGAAGATCAAACTTCTTTTGAAATATATGGAGCAGGCTTGTCTGTTGCTTCAAGAATGTCGTCGTGTGATAAGCTTTGCATCTTGGTGATAGTTGGATAACACTCTTTTAAAAAGTTATAGTATTAAATACCTTCCTTATTACAACATCTGGAAGGACTTCCTTCCATTTGTACTTGGCCTGAATAAAAATATTTGGTATTAGTCTGTAAATCAAATAAAAAAGAAAATATGATAGTAATACCTTAAATACATCGTATAAGTCATCCTGAAAGGCAACAAAATGTCCTTCTAATGAGGACAACCTAATGTCATGACGAATACATTCCGGGATGAAAGCAGACCTAAAATTATTAATGCATATCATTTTGTATTCGCTCAATAAAAAATATAACAATATCACTATACGAAGTTATAGAACATTACTTGTTTGAGTGTCAAGATCAATCACCGGCTCATCCTCCACAAGTGGTGTGCCACGATCTGTGCCGCTCCCACGAGCTCTCTCATGATCATGAGGAGCCATAAACATATAGAAAATATTATTCATACCATGTAAAAGTATATAGAAAATATTATTCATAACATATAAAATTATATTTTAAGATTTTTTATAGTAATGAAAAGTATAAACATTTGTTAGGCATAACTTGTGTATTCATATGTAAATCTCAAGAATTAATCAACTCCATCCTTGAAATCTCCATGAACATAATCATTATTGTCTTTCCGTTGAAAAAACCAACTTCGTTCATGTGATGACCAACCCCGTCATAATCGACCGTTAGCCGTCACGAGGGGGTAAAATAGACATATCCCTATATAAAGTTTAAATATTTGAACGTTGCGGAAACATGATAAGGAAAAAAAATTAACTTTTGAAATTGCAAAAATTTCGGCAACATCTCGACGTAAAATGTATATATGGAAAAAATGCTCATGTATACAATAATTTATATAAACTGAATATAACATAAAAAGGGATAACTACCCATAAAAATATAATAGTTGTGATCACAAGAGCACGATAGCTCAACAATAGTATATGAATATATGAAACACTAGTCCTCGAAAATCCACAAGTGAGATATAATCAAAAAACTCAAATCCGAATGGCCAAAATCTATGAATAACAAGAGATAAATTAGAAAGTTAGGAACTATACAAGTTTCCTAGTAATAAGTAAATGCTAATAAGAAAAGATAGCTGGACTACTCTAGTTTGTCAACCTCACACATATACAACCCCAACCCATACACATCACATAGCATATCTAGTAGTCGTCACATGCAAAATGGGAAGAGAGGATTGAACATAAAAATGGCTCAGTGAGTGGAGGGAACATAATATCGAAAAGCAAGAAGACCGAAGCCCACAATGCAATACGATAAAACAGCGATAAAACAACGATAAAACTCTGCGATGAATTCCATGTAAAATATTTGTCCTTCTAGCTACAAAAGGAAGTATGTTATAGAAGGAAAATCCTTAGTAAGGTCGTATGACCAGTACGGGTCCTATGTAAGTTGTTGTGCGGACTAAGGATTGCCATAACATAATCGGACTCAGTATCTCTCTGATGTCATCCATCTAGGGTGCAATAGTATGCTAATATTTGTGCCGTTTATGAAATGTACTTTATTTGCCGCACCTACTCGAAGCTGATCATTCTTTGATGCTATGTAAAATCTAGCCACGAGGCGGTTTTTATCATGTCATGTTATATATGTATGAATGCACATGCATTTCATAAAAGAGCATCAAGTAAGAGATATTAATCTAGGGAGAATCGCCAAATCCCATAAAAACTCGAGAATCCGAGAAAACATTGCAAAAACATCGATAAGTCCATAGAAGTAGACAAGTGCCATCATTTTCATGAATATAAGCATGAGTTAGTTAATTAAAGCATGACACACAATCATTCATTTCATATGATGTAGAACATACACATAGATGCAATAATCCATTTCGAAAAGGTGTCTTACCTCGGCGTAAGATTACAAATTGCTAGTAGAGCATATTTACTGTTATTGTGATAATTTCACTCACCCTGATATCGCGTGGCCTCGTAAAACCCAACGCGTCCGAGTCCAAATCAATCACGTCAAGAACCTAACCATAAGTTTCATAAATACTTTATTACCGATACTCTACGACTTGAATTGATATTCATGTCAATTTTACTCTAATTAAGAGATACTTTCCTATTTACTTGTTACTTTCATTTAATAACTCAAATTGACCTTAATTATCTATTTATTAAGACTAATCAGTGTTTAGGTGATTAATTATCTTATTATACTTACTTTTATCAATTTAACATTAACCTATACTAATTCTACCAACTTGTCATAAAGATCATTTTAAAATTTAATTTCATGCTTAACATAACGACTACATGAATATGTTATAAAACCCCTTAATTACGTGTCACATTTAAATCTAGTAAATCTTTCTAAACACTAGCTTTTATATTAGAAACTTAACTATGACTTATCACTTTTATATTAAAAACTTCTAACTATGACTCACCGCGTATGATGGAGTGATTCTAAGTGTCCACGGATCCCATGAGCTCTAACTCTCAAGAATGTGACTGTGCACTACATATCAAGTAATTTGAGAGTTACACATACATATGTGTTTATTTATAAAAATCAGCACAAGTTCACATATGACCCATAACTTGACTCATCGCGTGTGAACCACAATGGAGTCTCAAACACCTCGGGTTCGAAAACGAGAACCTCGAGTAACAAGTGGAGTCCCTACACACAACAAATCAGCCATGTTACCCTTCTTATCAACCTCGAAACAGTCCTAGAACATATGATTATTAGACCATGAATGCTCGCCGGGTGCAGCCCGAAAGCAAACTAGTCCTTAATCAACTTTGGCCACATCACGTATTCGAAAACTAAGTTAGTTAAGGTCAGCTCGCAGCCCGAACTAAAACAAATCCTAGTCGCTCCCGAGAGACATCAAGTGGTCGTAAAACTAAAAAGTCAGCATATAAATTCCTTGGAATCAGCTAGTGCTTTAAGCCCTAATCTAATATTAAAATAAATCAGCACATGCTTCAACTCGCCTCGAGTAGCTCAGGGTCACATTATACTTCGGAGAGGTGTGAAACAAGTATGATAAACAACCCTGTCAATGCACACCTAGATTTAGTTCTTGTTCTCTCCAATTTAATAACTATGAAGCTGAGGTTCAAGTTCATCTCGTAAGATGCTCATCGAGAAACAGGAAAGGTAGTGTTCCTCTCCGTTGTCGGCAACATGCTCACGACACCAAACAACGCTGCCATGAACGAAAAGTGATTAAGGACACGTAAGGGTCAGATTTACAGCTCACTGATTTTGGTTGCACTGCAGAGAGAAGAAAAGGGGAGAGTTCTTGAATGCATCTGCCAATGACTCGCATATGGCATTTCCTGAGGGTGGCGGCAATGTCACGCACCGAAGAGAAAAGAAAAAAATGTGTGAGAGAGGGAGAGAAGGAAACTACAAAGAAGAGGAAGTAGGAACATCTCGGCCATAACTCAAACTCACCTAACAAAAGAAGAATGATGGTCGAGCAGCTCCGTCAGTGACTAGAGTCCGGCGTGTGCGTTATCGGAAAAGTCAAGTCCTGACAAGAAGAAGGAAAGGGTGGGAAGGTGTTCGAATCCAACTTTGAGAATTCATTTTCGAAGCATACAAACTTACTAGATAAGAGGGGAGTGAATCACGCAGCTCCTTGGACTCAAAGCTTCACCGGTGAACCCCAAAATCCAACGTGCCACTGCCACGTCGCCGAAAAAGAATAACAATGAATCAAATTCGGGTCAGAGAACAGCTCAAAACATGTACTACCTCACGGAGAGAAGAGAGAGATCGGAGCAGAGTTAGCGATTTCTCCTTTCGTTCGTCGACGTTACCTCCTCTCGCGAGCTGCACACACGTACAAAGATATGGGTGGTTTCGCATTGTCGAGAAGATCCGATTCGTACAGTTCGATGATCGAGCGACTGCTGGAATCACTGTTGCTGCTGCCCTGGTTGTGTACTCGACGCGGAAGGAGAGAACACACGAGAGGGAGGAAGAAGCATTGTAGCGGCTACAGTGTAGAGATGAGGGGTTATATATATGCATCCAAGGACACGTGTTGCGAATCCATCGGTCGATTAAACTTTATTTTCATTTAATTTATTTATTCTTTCCTGCTATGCAAAATGATCAAATTGCGCAATTAGTTTGAAAAAAAATTTGAAAATGCCCCTTAGTGAGCTTTCTGCATATTTAAGATTTTACGGTTTGTCTCATTATACTATACAAATTTTCAACAAAACATGATTAAATTATGCTACAACTAGAGGAGGAGGATGGCAGCCGCCGCCCTCGCCCGCCTCCTCCTCCTCCTTCCTCGTTCAGGGAGGTCGAGGAAGAGGAGTCGATGGGTGGCGCGCAATTAGGAGGAAGGCGGAAGAATAAATGGGGAGGAGAAAGAAGGAGAAGCTCAAGGGTCAACATAAGAGTCGACGAATGACCAAGTTTTAAATATACTACATCATTTTTTAAAAAAATAATATATATATATACATTTTTGTTGAAAAAAAAGTTTATATTTATTGGTATATATTAATTAATTATTTTTTTGGTATATGTTTTTGGTGAAAAAAAGGTTATTTGTATATGTTTCTGTTGAAAACAAAGGTTATACATTATAAAATAATTAACTTTGGTATGATTTGAGAGTTCACAATGGTGTGAAAATGTGATGACTTGAAGGGATGAATTTCGAGAATTGATTAAAATTGGAGGGTAACTTTTATTAACAAAACAACACTGTTGGTTACAAATGAGAAAAAAAAATAAAAATCGAGGAAGATGAAAATTACTCTTAATACTTAAGTTAATTTGCATTTGGGACCCCTAAATATATTTCATGTCGGCTCCATTTAGCATAATGAACCCACGTTATAATTGCAGTCATATACATGTGCAAGATGTAAGTCCTAGGCTAAAAAAAGTTATTGTGATGCGTGGGATCATTTTCGTATTGTGCAAAAAGTTAAAAATATAACTGCAACGGACAGATGTTTTTGCAGTACAGCATACTAAACAAACCGATTAAAGAAAGCAAACCACTCGTACAGCAGCAGATGTGTATAAAGTTGACCTTTTTTAAGGGGAGATCTGAAAAGTGGGACTCTTTTAAAATCAAGCAACGTGGATATGATTGCAGCATGATGATGGCATGGTAATACATTAATGGGCAAGTTGTTCTTCTACCATCTGCAAAAGAACTTGCTGACAGATGGAAAGAAACCCACGTAGCTGGAACATGATCTTTATCCCGAAAGGGTGGACATACAGAAATATAAGAAGAAACCAAGTAGATATATTGATATATAAACATGCAGGTGGATGGTCCAAGTAGTTACTAAATGATAAATGATATCATTTATTAACTTCCCCTAAAGTTTGCCAAGCATTGAATTCACCATCACTTTCCGTGCAGTTTGTCAACCATTGACTATTATATTTTTTCCATGTTACGAAAAAGTGAATGATAAGTATGAAGGGATAAGATCGAGATTGGATTAGAAGGAATGTATTATAATTAGCTTTCCAAAACGAATGACATGGTTTAGGGAGTTTTTACGGTTTTGAGGATTTGATTATCAATAAGGTGGTTCAAAATCTCTTATTTGAATTTTTTTAAATTTTTTGTTACTTTGACTTGGTTTCCATTAGTATGGAAAAATTATGTTTGTTTAACTTAAAAGGAGAGATGTTTTTGGGGAAAATATTTTTTTTTGCTTGATTTGAAAACATAAATTTAATATTTTTAATTGTTTTATGACATGTGACAGTATTTCTAGGGAGAAAGAACTTTTTATCTGTTTTTATTCCACTCGGATTGGGGGTTGAGTGTACTTACATGTACGTAAAAAGCATTCCGCGTTGCCTTCGACGTCCCTGCGTCGGCTAACGACCGTTCACGTCTGGGTGTGGGTCTGGGATCTCGTGATCTCAACCTTCCAACAACCCAACAAAGCGTGCAAACGTGATATTCATACGCATCTGAGTCTGACGCCATCGGGACCCACGCATTAAACTGATATTCATACGCATTCCCGGACGTCTCGTGAGTGGGTCCAAATGTAAACATCATTAAATCAACCAACTAATTATTTTCTTCTATTTTCGATAATCACTGCAATTTCTCAAATTTCACATGTATCATTTAAAATCGTACGATGAAACTTTTTAATTAGAGATTGATTTTTTTTATATTTTTTGAGAATACATAGTACATTAAATTAATTTATACTTGCAAATCTCGAAAGTTTGCATTAATCATCCAACGAGACTTATTTTAGGGCACAACAATCATTAAATACCATGGAAAACACTTTTCAGTCTGTTTGTAATCTATGTAACACATAAATAGTCTACTTACTCAATAATATTAGTAGTTTATATCTTTTACGCTGTTAAACAAATAGTGAAAAAAATTCCTCAACAAAGGGTTTCCAGAAATCCTTCTTCTTCAAACTTATTTTCAGGGAAATGAATGCAGCCTAAGAATATCCAGCTCCATTAACTATTTGAGGGATAAGTCAAATTAAATTTTAAAAAAACAGCTGTTTATTCTTTGTGGAAAAAGTAAAGAAAGATATCCTTATTTTCCATTTGTTTTGATATAAAAAATTATTAAAAATAAATTGCATGAATAAATGTAACAAAAGTACTTTTTTTTATTATGTATGAAAAAAGTTTGTATGGTGGTTGATTTGAGAGAGAAAATTGAATTTTCATTTCAAATCATCTACATACCTACTGACCAATTATTTTTTAGTTATCAAACATTAGAAAGTGATGAAATTATTTTTCAAAAAAATACTTTTGTCCAGCACATTGAAAGAGCGGAAACATTAAAAGTTTGCTAATGAACTTTTTGTGACCTATTTTACTTTAGCTTCGAAGCATGCATCTTTATACCGTGTTATCTTGATTTTCTTTTCCTTCTTTATAACTATATTTGTCTCAAATGTAATATTCATCTTTTAGAATATATTTGGATTGAGGAAGAGCAGATAAATAAAAAAATAGCATTCATTCCCTTTATTTGGATATTCTTTCTTTTTTAAATGGTCAAAATTTATTTCATCTTAATCTTGTTGTAACGTGACCAGCCGTGATCACTATGATCACAACCGTGATGGCCACAATAGTCGTGATCTCTGAGATCACGGTCGTGATGGACGAGCCGTGATCCGGGTGATCACGGCCGTGACGCGGACACGCCGCGTAGAGAAAATGGCCGCGGACGTTGCATGAGCTGTGTCCAGCAGGCAGCGATGTCGTGAAAGTTAAATGCACGCGGATCATGCATTTAACAAGCGATCTTCCATTTCCGGAAAGGAGCCTACGCGAGCTCCATATCGAGCGCACCGTGAGCGCGCGTAATGGCCGCGGTTGAGGGGAACGGAGTGTTGCGGGCAAGCGGCTATTTAAGGGACACAACGTGTGCTAGGAGCCCCCAATCCGAGTTGTTGAACCCTCCATCTCCCGATCACATTCATCAATTGATATCAGAGCGCCAGCGAATCGATCCGCCGATGCTTCCAACGCACACGACAATTGAACGCTTCCCCGTCTTCTCCGTGCTTCGCGATCGACTTCAGTCGACACCCCGTACCTCCCTGCACCATCGCTGCTGCAAACGGCACGTCCAATCGCTCCGACGGGTGCTGTCCTGGCGGTCGGCTTTTGTAGACTATGAGGCAAATCCGCGCGACCTCGAGCAAAATTGACAGCACCAGGGTCTTTGCACTCGACCTAGGACTCGCTCTGCACCGTCGAACTCACCAAAAGACCGACGAATCACCTCCGATGATGTTCCCCTATTTTCGCTCATGATGAACGAAATGTTTAAGTTTATGACCGCGGAACTAGCCAAATTGGGTGGTTTTAACGACGCCAACTACGACGTCTGGAATCGTAAAATTCGTTATGGTCTAGTTCATGACGATCACAAAATTATATTGACACAGCTCCACGAGTTCTTCAAGATGATGCTTTTGATGAGCAGAGAGCAACTCACGCAGCGGTGCTCGAGCAAAGAAAGTCTGGTGATGAAAAGGCCAAGACCTTCATACTAATGTATATGGAGGATAATCTAATTAGGATCTTTGAAACCCATGAAAATGCTTATGAGCTTTGGGAAGCTCTTAAGAATAAGTATGCGTCCAAGAGGGATATGAACATTCAATTGCTATTGGCATAGATATACTACTTGCAAAATAAAAGCGGACTATAATGTGTCCGGTCATGTTAATAAGATGATTGTAATGGCTAAAGATTTGGAAGCTGCAGGTTGTGCACTACCAGAGCCATTGCAGATCACCTCAGTGCTGAACAATCTCCCCCATGCCTTCGACATGACAGCAACAACTGTGCGTGTTAATGAATCCATCAAAAGGGGTTGCTGAACTACCCTCTATTTTGGCTATTGAGCAGGATATGGCCAAAGGGAAAAGGAAGATAGACAATGTCTTCGAGGTGGAGAATGTTGCTGAAAAAGAGGAGGAAGACAAAATAAAGGAGCTGGAGCCAGCAAGATTTCACATTCTTTGGTGGTGGAATGTAATGCAACAACAACTGATATTGAAGGATGGTGGATCGACTCTGGAGCGACCCGCCACGTTGCCAAGACCAAGGAGGACCTCATTAACTTCAAGGATATAGCAAAAGGAGAAAAGATGATCTACATGGACAATGACACATACCTCGATGTTGAGGGTGTTGGTGAGTACAAACTAGACATTGGTGATAGTTTTATTGTGCTCAAAGATGTGTTTTATGCGCCGGGTTTGAGGCGCAATCTGATCTCTGTTCTTGTCCTTTTGTATAAGGGTTTTGAAGTTAGATTTTATAATGGTCTGGTAACAATTGACAAGAACAATAAGGTCATAGCAACCGAAAAGCTTGTACCCGGTCATGACATATTTTGTCTGAATTCATTAAAATAATGAAATAAAATACTTTTCTCAGTATTCATTGTGTTATATGTCTGATTATGATCTCTGGCATGAGAGATTATGACATCTAGGAAACTCAAAAATGGAACAAATAAAAAAATAAATTTAGTGTCCAACATTTTTGGTGCAAGAACAGTGCCATGTGAGCATTGCTTGGCCGGTAAAATGACAAGGACCCCCTTTTGGTGTGGGGACAAAGTCAACTGAGTTGTTGGAACTAATTCATTATGATATTTGTGGACCATTGAGTGTTCCTACCCTCGAAGGAAAAGAGTACTTTATTACATTTATTGGCGATTTTTCTAAATATTGTTATATATATCTCATAGAAAGAAAGTCAGAAGAATTTGAGACTTTCAAGAGGTATAAGACACTAGTTGAGAAGAGGTTAGGTAAACCTATTAAGTGCCTGAGGACAGATAGAGGAGGAGAGTTTACCTCCCGGGAATTCGAGGGGTACTGCATTTCAGAGGGCATTCGTAGGGATACTACAATGCCATACACACCACAGCAGAATGGTGTGGCAGAGAGGAAGAATAGGACTCTGATGAATGCAGTGAGGTGTATGTTGTCCCACTCGGGTATGCCAAAGCGTTTTTGGGGTGAAGCTTTGAGGACCGCGAGTTACATACAGAACCGAATTCCCACAAAGTCCGTGGAATCAACGCCATATGAGTTATGGGTTGGTAGAAAGCCCGAGATGGGTCATCTCCGGAAGTGGGGATGTAAGGCGCACGTGTTGATTCCTAGTCAGCTGAGGGACAAGCTGGATCTGAGGACAGAAACGTGCAGGTTTATTGGATATAGTGAGCAATCCAAAGGGTACAGATTTTTCCATCAGGAAAAAGGCCTCATAGAGAGTCGTGATGCTACTTTTCTAGAGAATGAAAAGCAGCAGGTTGGGGTGGGAGATGATACCCTCACGACTCTAGGAGATGATGGACACGACTCGGGAGATCCACTGTACTATCCAGCAGTGGGAGTTGATGATCCAGCTCCAAGTGAGATACCCTTGGATGCGGTGGAACAGGGTAGTTCCATGAGTATAACTGGCACCAAGCGCCCACGGGTAACACCAGCACATTTGGATGATTATGTTCTGTACGGGTGCGAGGCATCGTGTTACTCCGTTGATACGGAAATAGAGGATGGTACAGATCCTATCACCCTGAAGGAAGCGATGGCTTCTAGTGAATCTGAGTCATGGGCGGCCGCCATGAAAGTTGAATTTGAATCGATTCAAAACAACGGAGTGTGGGCATTATGTGATCTTCCGGGTGGAAGACAACCCATTGGATGTAAATGGGTATTCAAGAAGAAGTACCGCGCTGACGGCTCTCTTGATAGATATAAAGCGAGGTTGGTGGCTAAGGGTTATACTCAGCAGGCCGGTATTGATTTTCAGGAGACTTATTCTCCGGTGGCTAAGTTTGCGTCGGTACGGACGATATTAGCCATAGTAGCATATATGGATTTGGAGTTGTTCCAAATGGACGTCAAGACAACATTCTTGAATGGAGATCTGTCGGAGGACGTATATATGCGACAACCTGAAGGGTTTCAGGTAGAGGGTCAGGAGAATAAAGTGTACAAACTCCGAAAATCATTGTATGGTCTAAAGCAATCGTCTAGGCAATGGTATTTGAAGTTCCATGAGACGATTGTCCAATTTGGTTTCAGGACGAACAAATTGGATCATTGTGTCTACATCAAGCAGAAAGGAAGCAGTTTTATGATATTGTCACTATATGTAGATGACATACTGCTTGCCGGGAATGATGTAGAGATGCTCAATGAGGTCAAGGACAAATTGAGCAAACGATTTGAAATGACAGACATGGGCGAGGCCTCCTATGTACTGGGCATTCAAATCAGCCGTGACAGAAACTCAAAGAGTTTGAGTTTAAGTCAGGAACAGTACATAAACAAGGTACTGAGGAGGTTCGGGATGCAGAATAGCAGTCCTGCACCTACACCGCTTGTGGTTGGGAAGAGGCTGAGTAAGAGCCAGTGTCCCAACGCAGGGCAAGAACCTTTGGGTGAGCCATATGCAGAAGCGGTGGGCAGTCTAATGTATGCAATGTTATGTACGAGACCCGATTTAGCTTACGCGGTAAGCCTTGTGAGCAGATTTCAAAGTAATCCTGGAAAGGCTCATTGGGAAGCCATTAAGAGGATACTGCGATATCTGAAGGGGACTGTACAACTGAGATTGACATACCAGGCTGATACACTCGAGGCAGTAGGATATTCAGATGCAGACTTCGGGGGGGGTATTGACGATCGAAAGTCTACATCAGGTCACTTGTTCCTGCTAGGTGGTGCAACCGTTTCTTGGGGTAGCAAGAAACAAGAGTGTGTGGAGAGATACACACACAGAAGGCTGAATATATTGTTTGTAGTACAGCAGTCACACATGGTGTATGGCTCAGACGTTTCCTTTTAGAACTAGGGCTCGATTTGGTCAGAGGACCATTACCCATTTATTGTGATAATCAAGCTGTGATAAGCTTGATACCAGTGGAGCCAATAGTTCAAAAGGAAAGCATATTGACAAAACATGTGCCTATCAAAAAAAGACATTGTTCAGGTCATCACGGGAAAAAAATAATATGTTCCTTTCTATATTGAGGTTAATGGGTAGGTAAGGCGTAATAACTAATGGATATATTTGATGGTTCACATGCTAACTGTGCATGGGGTGATGCTTAACATTTTTCTATTTTATATTCATTAATGTCTCCAATCATCATTTAGTATATCTTTTTCTATTTAATTCAACTAACATTTTATTTGTGAAAATTAGAAATTCACAAAATAAATCAGAGAAGAAGCTAGAGAGAAATAAAAAAAATAAATATGACCAATATTTAATCTCATTATTGACTTTGAAATTTATATTGGTAAACTAGAAAATAAATATACAAAAACAAAAATATAATAAATTGTTATAAAGATTTTCATGATAGATCTTCTCACTATTTTTTAGATTTTTCAAATTTAATACTCCCCATCAAGTTGGTGGAATTTCGAATACCCAACTTATCATAAAACAATTAAAAACAATATTTTCCCAATATTTTTGTAAAGATATTAGCTAACTACAATTGAGTAGGTAAATAATATAACGATAATCTTCGATTGAACATGGTGATGAATGAAGTGACAATCGATTTCAATGTGCTTCATCTTCGTTCATGAAAGATACGATTAATAACAATATAAATAGATGATTGATTATCACAAAAGAGATGCATCAAATATGAATGAGAAATTTTTAAGGATGATAGGAGAGTTTTAAGCCACAAAAAAGCTTACTTGTAGCAGCGACAAGATCACAATTTCAGTTTCAGCACATGATCTAGAAAACATATGTTGTTTCTTAGATTTCCAAAGAAACCAGAATCCCTCAGAAGTCACAAAATAGTCACTAGTGGATCGTCTAGTGATGAAATAACTAGCCCAATCAAAATCACTGAAACCAACCAAATTCAAAAAAGTAGACTTTAAGAAAAATCTAGCGCTTGGAGAAGATTTTAAATGAAGATTTAAGTCCTTCAGACGAAAACATGAATGAAGATATCCTTTGAACATTGTGCAATATGCATAATTATTATCAAGAAGAAGAAGATAATCAACATATATTAATAAAGCAAAATATATAGCCCTTCAAAAAAAAGTAAACAAAGAATAATCAACAATAGATTGCTGAAATCCATAAGAAAGTAAAGCATATGCAAACTTATCTACTCGATTCCATGAAGCTTGACGCATATCATAAAGAGATTTATGAAGTCGGCAAACAAGATTAGTTGCATCAGAAGAATAACCAATTGACAATTTCATATAGACTTCTCGTTAAGATCACCATGCAAGAAAGCA
Organism: Pontederia paniculata; assembly: GCA_001647135.1. Classification (NCBI taxonomy): domain Eukaryota; kingdom Viridiplantae; phylum Streptophyta; class Magnoliopsida; order Commelinales; family Pontederiaceae; genus Pontederia; species Pontederia paniculata. The sequence goes on along the minus strand of LTAE01001782.1, from coordinate 15,051 downwards.
TTATGCACATTCAATTGATGGATTTCTCAATTTTAAGCAACAACAACTATAAGAAGACAATGCACTATAACTAGTTTGGCGACAAGAGAAAATGTCTCATGATAATCTAGTCCTTCAATTTGAATGAATCATTTGGCATCAAGAAGAGGTTTTACCACTCAAGACTATCATCTGCATTTCGTTTGAATTTGAACACCCACTTGCATCCAATATGGCGTTTGCCAAGAAGGAGTGAGTAAAGTGTCCAAGTATGATTAGCTTCTAAAGCATTTAATTCAGCAGACATGACATCACACAATTGAGGATCATATAAGGCTTCAAGATGATCTCAGGGCTTATGAGTGATATAGTTTAGCAAGAAATATTTTGCAAGAACGAGAGATCTTATAACAAATAAATTGTTGCAAAGGATAAAATATTCATGTGTACCTGAAGACCCAATATTCATGGGCGCATTACAAGAAGAAGGTTTACTTATGACGGTATGACACACATAATCTGTAATACCCCATATCTTTAATAATAAGAAAAAAAATATATATGATAATAAGATAAGATAAGATAAGATAAGATAAGGTATAGTTTGATTAGGATTAGGAGATGATAAAAATGATATAAAGGAATGATAAGATAAGATAAGATAAGATATAGTAAGATAAGATAAGATATGATTAGGATGGAAAAAAGGGATGAGACTCAAAGTTAAATTATTATCCTAATAATTTAATATTCCTACTACTACCCAAGTTAGATATTAAATGAATCCTAATCATAAATGGGATAAGAAAAAATTAAATTGACATTGACTTGGATTACACCCTAGAAACCCCTATAAATAGATGCTTAGGGGGAGGGAGGTCATCATTATTTTCTCTCAAGCCTTGAGCATCGAATCTCTCTCTCTCTCTCTCTCTCTCTCTCTCTCTCTCTCTCTCTCTCTCTCTCTGCGCCGTGGTTCATGGAGGAGTAAAACGAACCATGTCCAAAGGCGACGCGGGTCGTGTTGTACGGGAAAAGAAAGAAGATGATTGTGAACACAGGTCGCGTTTCAACCAAGCGTCGGAGCACCGTGAAGATCGAAGGAAACAGACCATGTCCGAGTAGAACATGGACCACGTCACGCATGCTTGACAAAGAAGAAATAGGATCAACCGATGGAAAAGCAAGGTATGTAATTAGGAGGATCAACTTTAGGGTTTCTCATATATGTATGATAAAGAAAACAAATGATTAAAGAAAGTAATGATTTAATGATCGGGAACTGGACACATTCCGTGTTCCCTGAGAAAATGACCACGTCAACCCTTGACGCGGGCTGCATCGACTGGAACAAACACGCCCTAAGGAAACAGACTGTGTGCCTTTGGGACACAGTCCGTGTCCTAGGGCTATTTTATAATAAAAAAATAAGAATGGGTCGTGTCATTCTCCGACGCGATTCATATTTTCTAAAGAAGATCATAAAATGAATCCTGCAAAGAAAATTGTTAGTGTCGTCATGAACATGGCCCGTGTTTTTACCTGTAATGTCTCTTTCCATGAAACGGTTGTGTTCACCTAAACGCTGCTTGACCCGGTATACAACATGGGTCGTATCACACCTGACGCGGGTCGTGTCCCCGGGTGATTAATGTAATGTTCGATTGATTGAACTTGACTGAGGTAGGATTAGTATACTATCACGTGAACTTAGCATAATGGGTAATGAAGAGTAAAAGATGTTAAAGATTGTGTACACCATGAGAGTTAGGTGTAACTGATGTTCCTGTCATTGTTACTGAAATGGATAATGAAAGAGATTGATACTGGTGAACTGACGTCACTGAAAGAAAGAGGTAAAGCAAAGTAAAGAAAAAGTAAAATAAAGTTAATATTTTATAATGATGACTGTATGATATAAGATATTCTCTTTTACTAATATCTTCATATATGCTTTACCCTATTGAATTATTCTCCTTTACATATTGAGCTTCATAGTTCATGGGAGGATTGTCTTCCCTGCATTTTGATCATGCATGCAAATAGATATAAATAGATGATGATTGCACAGCGGTAGCATGATGGTGTTCGTGATGGATGGCTTGCACATGAAATATGTCCTGATTATAGGTTAAGTAATGGCTTCCGCAATGACATGTACATAGCATTGATCAGTGGATTGGTCAAAGAAAAGTCACTAATGTACGGTAGCGTCCTTAAAGTTATGATTTTTCTAGGTGGCAATGTGTGATTTTGGGGCGTTACATAATCCCTCAGATGTGCAGGAGGACGCTTAGGGCGATTAGATCGATGAGAATTGATTGACAGAATAATCGTGCGAGATGTATCAATGGCTTTGGAATTGTCAATGGAAGTGTGCGGATCATTAGTTATGCCAATAGATGTAGGTGCTAAAGGTTGTGATGAAGAAGTGGAGAGGATTAATGTTATGAGAAGAAGACAATGTTGTAGGCTCTAGAACATTTAAATTTTGTGTTGTGGATTGAATGCTCGAAGGTGTAAATGACTCCCTCTGAACAAAAGTATGGTCATTAATGGTTATAAGGTATGCACGATCAACAAAAATCTTATTGTAGTCAAGAGTAGATAAAAATATATTGAGTGAAAAAGGAAAAACATGTTCAAAAAATTCACATCACATGAGACAAAAAAAGTTCTTGTATCGAGATCATAAACACATCATCCTTTCTTTCCCAAAGGATATTTCATGAAAATATATTTTCGGGAATATGTACTAAACTTATTATCTTGATGTGCTCAAGAAACATATGCATAACATAAATCAAATGCATGTGTATGAGTATATGAAGGAGCATGAAAAAAAAGAACTTCATTAGGTGTTTTATTTGATAGAAGTAAAGTAATGTGGTTGATCAAATAAACTGTCGTAAAAATGCATTCACTACAAAAATATAAAGGAAGTGAAGCTTGAAAACTTAATTCTTGAGCAACATTAAGAATGTGTCGATGCTTGCATTTCGACTCGGCCATTTTGTTTGGAGTGGGACCACAAAAAGTATGATGAAGGACATCATGATGAAGAAAAATATCCAATAAATTATTCAAAAAAAATTTTAGACCATTATCACTACGAATGACCTTGATTGTCTTTCCAAATCGAGTCTTTATCATATGAAAAAATGTAATAATTTTTTGAGATGTTTCAGACTTCATATGTAGGAGATATGCCCATGTATACCAACTGAAATTATCTACAATGGTAAAAATGTTGTGCTCCACAAAAGGAATTAGTTTTGTAAGGTCCCCAAACATCATAAATGGATTAAATCAAAAGAGGAGGACGATTTATTCAAATTGACAAGAAACATAGTTCAAACACTCTTGGCTTGAAAACATATATCACAAAGTTTATTGGAAGCAGATGAGAAAGAAGGACTATTATTAATTATGACGAGAGGGATATTCCAAATGTCTATGCCATAATTAACATTGAATTGCATATATTCCACTGATCAGTCTTAAAATCGCCTTTATTTGGATGTGATATTGTTTCATCAGTAAAATTTATTTTTTTTTTGGCACGCAATGCATAATGCATTAATCTATACCAAGTTGGATAAATGTTCTCATTCAACAAGAATGAAATCAAGTTATTTCTTGAACTAGCAAATGAAATGATTTGACAATAGGGTGATAATGAGTCGGGTTGGATCGGATTTGATGTAAAATTTGACTCGATCCAAAAATAATAGTATCGGGTCGGGTTAAGACAAAAGAAAATTGAAGTCAGGCCCAACCCAACTCAAAAAATTTTAGGTTGGGTCGAATCGGGTCATCGGGTTGAACCATTAAATTTTTAAACATCATTTTTTTCATATATCTTATGAATAAAAAATATTATAAAATAAAATTAATAAAAGTAAATGAAACTAATGATAAAAAAATCTTGAAACTATTAAAATATAAGTAATTTTAATATTAATTCATAATTTTTATTATATTAATATTATAATTTTGGATCATTCGGGTAGAGTTTTGAGTTATCAGGTAATTAAATATTCAACTCATTATCTGATCCAAAATAAATCGGGTCGGGGCAAGTTTGACCCGATTCAATGTAGTGACTCGACTCAATCCGATCCAAAAGTAATCGAGTCAAGTCGGATTGATCGAGTTGATCGAGTCGGGTCAAATCCATGCTCACCCCTACTTGATAGTGTGATACATAGATACTCTTGTCATTGAAAGCAAAAAAAAAATAAAAATCTGATTTGTTTGATACCATGTGAAAATAAAAAAAAAATATAAAAAACAAAATCAAAGAAGAAGCTACAAAGAAATAACAAAAATAATTATGATCAAATTTTGATCTCATTGTCTTTCTCATTTATTTTGAAGTTTATATAGACAAACTAAAAGATAACTATATAAAAAAATATAAAAATTTGTTACAAAAAATTTCACGATGAATCTTCTTAAGATTTATTTAGATTTTTCAAATTTAATATTATTAATTTAATAATATGAAACTTATATTATATTAAATTAGCATACCAAAATGGCTAACAACCTTTTTGGTACCCTTTCTACCGAAAAGAAAAATGGTTAACACCCTTCCATTCCCCGTCCAATTTATTAATTAATGAATCTTCAGTTCCCTCTTTGGACATTTTTCACCTTTTTCTTGATTTTTTTCTTTAACTTTAGTTAATAAGTTAAGTTTTATGTTCTCAACTTCAAACTTGAAAATATTTTGTAGTTACGACCATTGCAAATGTCTTTGTTAAAGAAATAATATCTTAAATTATGAAAATAATTATTTCACCGGCAAAAGGCTCAATGGTTATATATTTGCTTTCTGGCATTTGGAATTAATAATCAAATATTTATTAAAATAAAGAATGAGGAAGTTAAATAATCAACTGAAAAATTAAATTTACAAGTTTATTTTTTCGATGAAAATCGACAAAGTTAATTTCATCATTAAATAATACAAATTCATCATGGGTCCGATGTATTTATTATAAAAATATTCTTTTGCATAGACCGCATAATGTCACAGGGTGAAAATGGTGTATATTGAGATTATGGAAAGATCATTCAATATTTTTGGACTGACAATGACCCTAAAACTATTTGAATAAAAGAACGACCACTCTCATTTCCTACACATTGTAGTTGTACAATAAGATTTTAAGAATTAAAATATTAAAATAAAATTTATCTTAAAAAGTTCAATTTATACACGTTTAATATCATAAGTAAAGATGTGAACTTCGATGTCTCAGTTTAATAATTTGGTGGGACAAGTCATTTTTTATTTAAAAAGTACATTAAAATTCAATTAAGATCCAAAATTTAGACTGTTTCAAATTGATTTTATTTTCAGTTATTTTTTTCATTTTTTGCTATTTTTCTCTACACATTAAAAACTCTATCTAAACTCATATTCCGCTTCCATAAAAAAAGCTGAGACAGAGAAAAAACAGAACATCTTACTCAATAAAATAATAGTGACTTTGCCGTTTTCTTAGATTATTAATCTTGAGGTCAATATTTACTTATTCTTAAATGTTATTTTGAATTTTTACATTAACAAGGATAATATATATTAATTTTTTTATACGTTACATTACATGTAATTAAAAAGTATATTAGTAGGAACCATTTACCTCTTCCAAACAAAAAATAAATTAAATGTTTAACCAAGGTCAAGGAGACAACGAAAACAGATCTAACAACTACTGCCATGTCGCTTTTATTTTATGCTCTCCACTGCTCCAATAATATTGTACCGTCCTTCTTAATGAATAAATTTTATTATGGTGCCTACATTTTCTTACAATAACGTTTTGAATCTTGATGTTTTTCGAAATTGGAGAAAAGAGATTAATTGGTGCTCTCTTCATTGATTAGCGAATTGAGTTTTCAGATTATTTGTTAGTAACAATTACCGAAAATTAAATCAACAACAGTATAACTTTTTTAAATTAAAGTAGCTTTAAAATATTAATCCTTATAGCTTACGAAGGAGTCGAATTAAATTTAGACTTTCAACTTATAATAACTTCACTTTAAAAGGAGGAGAAAAACATATATAACTTCACAAGCAAATTTTATTGGAAGATGCAAACGTACTGCTATTTTCTTCAAATAAAATTACCGCTAGGATATAATTAGTATTATAAATAAATAAATAAATAAATAAATAAATAAATAAATAAATAAATAAATAAATAAATAAATTTCCTAATGCATCTTCTTGTACGTTTTGGGTGATTTATATCACAAACAAACAAATTTATTTTTTAGTACTTACCTTTTATCATTGATTCGGATTCAATCATATAATATTCACCTTTCTTAATCTATTTTTTCTTGATTAAATATTCACGTACCTGCCCATTTGGGTCGTTCTCTATCGGCTAAGTCAGGAATCTGCCTCTGCTCAGTTGTCATGCCCCCATTAATGGCTAAAACTGATTACATATTCCATACTCCAACCTGTTCTCTACTGGAAGATTCAAAATTTGAACAAACGGCATAAGTAACTTAGCCTGATTTGGTCATATTCTTATACGAATAGGTAATATTAACGCCTTCTATAAATTGCTTTTATTAGATTTAAAGTTGTTGACGAAATGTAATTCCATATCTTTCACAAGTATTGTTTAACTATCATAGGACTGATGTTTTTTTAATTAACAGTTTTCTTCCTCATGATTTGAAGGCCAAACACTTTGTTTGGTTAAAAAACATAGGTTCAAATAAGGTCTTATTAATTTTTATACCTAAGCACCACAAGATCAGTTAATCTTGATAAATCTCTTATCATATTAAATAATTCTGTTTCATAGGTAGAATGCTTTCTTCTTTGATAATTTGATAGATTTATAGGATTTTTTAGGTTAGCTCATAAAAAATCTATGATAAAGACTAATGCTTATAAGCTACTTGTTGAAACTTATTTAAAACTCAATTAGTTATATGTTTTAATAGAATGTTTGTTAATAAGTGTTTTATGACCAGTGCGACGAAACCCTTTGAAAGTTGGATTCGCGTCTTAATGTTTATTTTAAATGACTAAATTATAATATTAAATAAAGATATGTTAATTACTTTAATATATTTATTTTTTTATACTTCCTAAATTTATTAAAATATGTAATCCAAAAATGTAATTAAAACACTTAAAAAAGTTAAAATTATTATTAAGTTTTTATTAATTTTATTTTATATTCGAGAGGATGATAAAATAGAAATGAGAAAAAAAATATATGATCATAATATTTGAAAAAAAGGATGAAATAGTAATGTAACTGTTATAACCTAAAAAAATAATTAAAGTTTACATTCATTATATTTAATATATATTTTTTTTTATAATAAATGGTTGAACAAACTTTTTTTAAAGAATAACAAAAAAATCATTAGTAATTCGTAAACATGCAAATTAATAAGGACATATGCGAAAATGGATGTCTAGTAGTTATTTTTGTTTGGGAAGGGCGGCTTTCCAAAGCACTTTCCTCCTCTCTAAGATCAAATCTTCCTCCATTATTATAAAGATATTTTTAAATAGGATTTAATAAAAGTACTTCTTGCTTAAATAGGTAACACCGTATTACCTATCTTATCAACTATAAGATGTTAAATATACAGTAGATCTAACAATATGTAACAAACTATTTAAGAAAGAGAATATCTCATATCTATCGTATATCCAACATCTTATGGTGGACAAGATAAGTAGTACGGTGTTACCTAATTAAGTAGGTAGCACCTTCATTTTTTTCTTTTAAATATATCATATCTTTATTTTTGTAAACATATATTATAAAGATATTTTAATTATTTTTTATGAGTTTTTTATTTAATAATTACATGATATAGATATTATTTTATACATTTTTCACAACATGGTGTCATAGTTAATATTTGCTTTACCCAAGAAATCAAATAATGTTATGTTTGTCGAAAACTAATTTTAGGCCAAAGAGATGCCAAGCGACCTAGGTATCATCCATATATGGATATGTCGGTAGAAAGAACAATCTAACTAAAATAATTGGAGAAGAGTTCATTTGATTGGTATCCTATTTAGGGTGTTAATCCAACCATTTCTTTATCTTGATATTTAATTTAACGACGAGCGTGTAAAATTTAAGGTTCCATTAGAAGGGTATTTGACGTTTGAGTATGTTGTGGTCTCAAATACTTGGCAGTAAAGCATTCCCGCCCATGAAAATATGAGTGAACAATATTTTGTGTTCATGCAAAACATGCTCTATATTCAATGGAAGTGTATTAGTTCTTGATTAATTTAACTATTAAAAAAATAAGTCTCTCTTCTGAAATTAATTGCCACCTTTTCATTTCAAAATTTCACTTGCTAATTAATTAAAGATAACATTTTTCTTTTGAATAGACATAAAGCCCTTCCATGAAATCTACTTCCCCACTTGTCCATATAAAATATAAGCAACACAAAAAAAAGAAAAAAAAAGTTATAGTTGTCAATATCTACTTTCCATAAGCCATAAAGAAAAAAAAATTGAATCCTATTAACTCAAATAAAACCCTTTGAAAAAGGAAAAAAATATTTTAATTATCAACTCATATAAAGTGGAGGACGTTTTCATAAATTTTCCAACAGAATTGTGAATCCAATTTGCAGGGGCCTTTTTGCAACAAACTTTGCTCCCTTATAATTATTAGCAGCTCACTCCGTCGTCGCTTCCTCTATCACTCTATCGCCATGGCGCCAACTCCCCGCCTCCTCTTCCTCTCCCTCTCCGCCTTCCTCATCCTCCTCCTCTCCTGCGCCCACGGCCGCGTCATCTCGCCGCCAGAAACCGTCGATGTCTCCCTCTCCGACGGCCTCCCGGCGGACGTCGCCTCGGGCTCCTCCAACCCCCTCCGCCTCCTCGCGCGGCCCCGGAACTCCCGTGTTTTCTCCGCGGAGGTGACATGTGAGGAGACCTACGGCTTCCTGCCCTGCACCACCACTGTGTACGGAAACCTCTTCCTCGTCATCGCCTATGGCTTCCTCATGTTCAAGGCCGCCACCTACCTTTCAGCGGGCAGCGAGCTGCTGCTCGAAATCTTGGGCCCGGGCATCGTCGGCGGCCTCTTCCTCCCCATACTCGGCGCCCTTCCTGACGCCATGCTCATCCTCGGTAATAAAAGAACAAAACTTTGCTCTCGCTTGTGTCCCAAATTAGATTTATTGCCGGTTGTTCTCTCCCTCTTGTGCGAATTTTGATGTCATGTTTGATATGACGAATAGGTCGACTCTAAGAAACTAGAGAAAGGTGATTCTTCGGCTTAAAGGTTACTTTGTTACTATTTCTGCGATGGAAACAAGACTGGATTTTTTTTCTGAGTCGAACAAGATTGGATTTTTTTTTCTCTGTGGGCCAAGCAAGATTGGATTGTTTTGTTTGTGTAATGGAGTGAAATAAGTTTTGTGTCTTCATTTGCTTTTTATGTAGTTGGTTACGTTGACAGATCCAAGGAAGAGTTGATTACCAACGAGACAAAACCCTTGTTAAAAAACATTTTCCTTCTATTCATGTGATGTGTTGGATTAAACATAGAGGCAAGTCTTTTTCTAAAATGTCATTATCATACTATTGGACCATGATTTACTTGGTCCATGCAGCTATGAAGTAATAATATCCAGTAAACTTGTGACAAATAGAAAAAAAAAATATATATTGTGCAATTAAAGGGGGATTCCTTGTGCAATTCTAATTCGGATATATTTGAGATTTTAGGGGAGCCAAGTTTATTTAACTTTGCATTCTCATAGTGATAAGAACTACGTTTAAGAATGTTAGCTAAGTATGGATGTCTGAAAAAGCGACTAAAGAATAGATATCATCTTGCCGACTTAGACATAAGTATACTCATACAGTTATCAATTTCTTTGCAGTGTCTGGCCTTTCTGGGAGCAAAGAGACTGCCCAAAATCAAGTATTGATTGGAATGGGCTTGCTCGCAGGATCAACTGTCATGCTTTTGACTGTGCTTTGGGGCTCTTGTGTTGTTGTTGGCAAATGTGACCTCTCACATAATTCAGTTTCAGTGGATGATCAAGATACTAAGGGTTTCAGCCTTTTTGGTATGGCCTTCTCAACCTTTTGCATGATTGTGTTCCTTGTCTCTTTTACTGAATCTGGCGATCCCTGTTTTTGTTTCTCAGTGACTATTTGTTACTTTTCAATTTATCAGATCTTTGTTTCCTCAGAATGAAATAGTATGTATTTTAATATAGATATTAATATTCAATATTATGATATATAAACTCATCTTTCTCTACATTTTATGGAAATATATTGCTTCTATTAGACAAACCATTTTCTTTGAATTATTTAATCTGTTTTTGTCACTTGCACTTTGCTAAATGATTTAAGAAAACCGAAAACAATCAATTGCCATATACTTGTCTAGGACTTTGCATGGATCTGTTTCCTTAAAACATCCAAAAAACCTCTTCAAAACACAAGAAAGAACTTGAAATTGATGATGATTAGCTACTAAGGATAGAAGAACTACATGATTTTTAAAATAAAAGACACAAAAAGTACCAACATCCAGCTGTTTAATGGTTGCATTTCTAATGAGACCAATCTTGCATACCTTAAATGTGAATGTATTGATTTTTCCACGTAATAAAGGTGAAAATTTGTAAAATATTACTGATGTTGATGTATCTTTAGGTTCCTTAGAATCACGATGCTCTGATGTAGGATCTTTATTATCTGCTGAAGTGTTATTGTAATATGTATTTGAAGGATCTGGTGTCACAACTGATCTTTTTACGAAATATGCTGCAAGAATCATGGCTATATCCATCCTTCCGTTTGTTATTGTTCAAGTTCCAAAGATTTTCATGTTTCATTCTGGGCAACGCTTAGCTGTCCTGTTAGCTCTCATTGTTGCAGTTGGGCTTGTGCTCTCCTATTGCCTCTACCAGGTACTAATTCCAATATAATTTTAACTGAAAATTTATCATCTTAATAATTTCTTTAAATTTAGTATATCTGCCTCCTGTGTAACTAAGAATATTTGGAATATGCCTTGCAAATTGACCAAGAAAAAAAAATGATATTTACAGCATTTTTTGTGTAGCTTCTTAAATCTACTTAACATGATAGTTTGGGAATGTTTCTAACTTTAAAAGATTGTTAAAAAAAAATTAAAATCTCATGTATCTCTTATGTCATTTCTGTTGGAAACCATTTTGTTCATGAAAGTTAAATAATTATGTGATCGTTATATCACAAAAAACTTGATTTTGCTTGTTGAACTTTTTTCTCTTCAAGTATTAATGGAAGCCCTTTATCAATTTCCAAGTCATTCTAGCAAGTAATTCCTCTGAACTTTTTTTTTAAAAAAAAGTAATTCCTCTGAAGGAAGCCACTTTTTTATGTAAATTCATTTTTGTTTATCCTTGTAAAAACATCATATTTTATTATTTTCTTATTGTATTGTAGATTTGCATTTAGTGAAATTAAGAATCCATGTTCTCAGTAAGAGAGACTGAAAACTTGAAACATTGGACTTGCAATGTTAATACCACATTAAAGATATTTTCGCTCCAATTCAACAACTTTAATTGCGAATTGGCTTGATGACTCATGCTAACTCCATGAATCAAGATTCCTCATTAAGTTAAGGAAATGGAAGGACCTCCATTGCCTAGGTAGGGACAATAATACTGTTCTTCAGAGAAGGTAAAGGAACAATGAATGACTGCAGAAGGTGTCTATCTTCTGAATTCGTGTATTTCTACTTGCAGCTTGTCTCGTTTCCTTACTCTGGTTGAGCAGGATGTCTGTCTACTCTTGGTGATTTGTTTGTTTCTACATCATCTAGTTCATGAATAACAACTTTCTAATGTTTGTTTAAAGTAAGAAAAATGTCATCCAATGTTTTCTGTTATGGCAGATCTTCCAACCATGGATTCAGAGGAGAAGATTGGCTTATGCAAAACATAAACATATAATATCTGGAATTCTCAAGCATGCTCAGATGCAAGCACTTGGAGGACTTATTAAAGCTGATGGAACACCAAATGAGGAAGTCATAAGAAAGTTAGTCCTTCCTCTCGAAATTTGCCTATCGTAATAAATTATATTTTACACTGAGTAAAGGTTTCTATAGCTTGTCAATCTCAGTTTGGCAATATCTTATTTGGCTTGATCTTATATGTTTCATTGAAATCGTTGCAGGTTGTTTGGAAAGCTGGATGTGGATGCTAATGGGATCTTATCACGTGCTGAACTACAGGCACTTATCATAGGCATTCAGATTGATGAATTTGATTTAGATCGGGATGATGCTGTAGACAAGGTAATGGATGAATTTGATACATCACGCAATGCTTCTATTGAAGAGGATGAGTTTGTTATTGGAATCTCAAAATGGATCATTGAGGCTAAGAATGTTGTTGGACGCTCTGGTAACTACTCGACACACTTTATGCATGATTTTCACAGGGTAAGTGGCTTCCAATAGGATGTATTAAGTAATTTTATACTACTTACAGCCTCAGAGTTTTATGCTGACTGGAGGCCTAACAATTTCTCTTAAATGATACAGAAAACGAAAGATGAACACGATATGCTAATTGATAAGAGTGATGAGGTTGTAGAAAGTGTTGAGAATCCCACTTGGACCTCCTTCAAAGCAGTTCTACTTTTGCTGTTGGGAACTATTATGGCAGCAGCTTTTGCTGATCCTCTGGTAGATGCTGTTGATAATTTCTCTGTTGCTACAAATATACCTTCCTTTTTCATATCTTTCATTGCAATGCCACTGGCTACCAACTCCAGCGAAGCTGTCTCGGCCCTTATATTTGCTAGTCGGAAGAAGCAAAGAACTTCTTCGCTAACTTTCTCTGAGGTTTATTTAATACTTCTTTCAATTCATACTGTTTAGTACCACCTTTTCACTTAAAAGCTGCCATTAGTTAGCATGTTTGTCATGTAATCTTCTATTTTGCTGCATCAAATAATCGTATGCTGATTTTTGGATAGGTTTTTGATGTCTAACAAAATAGGTTTTTATGATCTTGCAGTAAGGAAATATAATATGCCTTCGAGTTTTTATTGAACTTTCCTTTATGGAATATATAGATTACTTGTTTGTTGGTCATTGAAATTTCCCAGTTATCTTTTATTGGCTGTAGATGAATTTATGAATTCAATATCTTGCCTTTTCCATATGTATTCACAAAAACAGGATGTATTACCATCGGAACATCATTAGCTGTGTCATTTAGGATGTTTACTGTTTGCAATTTAAATATAACCAGTTTGTTTTGAGATAAATTATATTCTTTGTTTCATGGAAAAAGTTGACAGCGAATGCTTTCTGAATTCTGATCTCTTGCTTATTTCTGCAGATATATGGTGGGGTGACAATGAACAACACCCTCTGCTTGGCAGTCTTTTTGGCTCTTGTTTACATGCGACACTTGACTTGGGATTTCTCATCTGAGGTTCTGATTATTTTCCTTGTCTGTGTGGCTATGGGCATCTTCACCAGCTTCCGAACAACATTTCCACTTTGGACATGTTTCTACGCATTCTTGTTGTACCCATTGTCTCTGATTCTTGTCTACATTCTTGATTTTATCTTTGGCTGGTCATAAGAATCCTTTGAAGCAGCATCACTAGATAGTGGAACCAACTCTATTTTGATGAAAGGATGATTCTGCACATGACATCTTATAAAAGTTTCTTTCAATATGGTTACTGTATGTAATTCTCTTTGAGGTTATCTAAGGTGACCTGTATTATTTTGATGCAGTGCCTTCTTTTCTAATGATGTCTTGTGCGTCTATACTACAAATAGATTTCTTTTCAAGATTTTATAATTTCCCAGTTTCAATGACCTTGTGTGGTAGAGGTATATGTATGTTTATCGGTTCATTGATTGTATCTACTGATCAATGACCATTTTCAGAGCTTTACTGGTCAAATTCGGGTTCTTAAATGTTAAGAAAGTCTACAATCTTGAGATTTATGGTTAAAGGTCATATTGCTGAAGGCATCAAACATTTCTTTTTAAGCATTCACATAATCTCTTGTTCTTATTAAGAATACAAACATAACCTATATAAAATAATATAAATATAAATATCAATATCAATATGTATCTTTTTGACTGCTTAAATCCTGAGGTGTTTGATTACGAATTTCAACAAAGTTCTTAGAAAAGTTATTTTTCTTTATAAAAATATTATTCACTTAAAAATATAAGGATGATTATCTTTCCTACCGAAAGAAAAAAAATATTATTATCTTTCTTATAACTAAAGGTTTGAGGAGGGAACTCCTAAAAAAAAACGGCTTTCGGGTTAACAATCTTCTTTCGCAAAGATTGTTAGTTAATTACTATGACCACCGTTGAGGAGTTTGATGCATTAATTTCGTGCATACATTTTGCATTTATTTAGTTTCATTATTTTCTCATTTTCATTAGCTTTGTTAATTATTTTATTGTATGTTCTTTGAATCCATGATCTATCCAAGTGTTCTTTGTTAATTATTTTATTGTATGTTCTTTGAATCCATGATTCAATGGAAGAAGTCAAGTTACGGATGCAACAAGAACTTATAGTCAATTCACGGCCAGCAAGTTGACAACAAACATTCATGGGCCGTTAAGGAGCTTTCACGGGTGCTACCGAACCATAAGTTTTTAGTGCTTAAACTTCACAATGCATGAAAACATTTCATTGGCGCTACAGAAGATATTTTCAGCACTCAACTTCATGTTGAATCTAGAATCCCGAGAATGTTTTGAATGATCACAAATTTGTAAGTGAACTCAGCCTGTACTGATGAACTTGTTGAACTGATTTATGTAACAGGATATATTCAAGTTCAGAGTAGTGGTCAACCTGAGTTGAAGGAATGGACGACCAGTGCACACATAATTTATATCAGAAGCACTACGTGTGCAGTGAGCGTCCTAAGTATATGAAGCAGTCGACCAACATCAGAGAGAGAATACATGTGATGAGGAGCAGAAGCATAAACGGTCGACCAAAGATGTAAAGAGGGCGACCGATAA
>LTAE01001781.1:38179-50768 GCA_001647135.1 Pontederia paniculata | reverse complement strand
GAGAGAGAATTAGGTCTTTAGTGTATAGTATATATTGTAATCCCAAGAGTCTTGGGAAGTAACTTTGACAAAATACTAAGCGAGTGCTTTGAGTGAAAGAAAGCCTTAGTTCCCCTTCTGTAATTCGAGTGAAGAATCTAGGATAGAAGAGATCAAGAGTTCTTGAGATTTGTAAGAGGTTATCTCCTTGTCCTCGTGCAAGAAAGGAGAAGTTGTAAGGGAGCCTTCGCACTTGAAGAAGGAAATAGTGATCTCCGGAGATTTCTGTGCGAGAAGACCGGAGCGGGAACGTAGGCCAGGAGTTCGGCCGAACCTTGTCAACAAACCGTGTGTTTGTGCTTGTTTGTTTCTCTTGCTCTCTTTCTCATTCTATCTTATTGTTTTAGAATTTATATGCTTTCGCTAAACATATCCTGACAAATCCAATACAACAAAGTAGCAAAATTTTATATACCAATTCTACCCCCCTCTTGGTGCCATCCAGATCCTATAGAGGCTTGTTCGAGAATCATCGTCATAATTTCTTGAGGCAATTATTGATTTAATGTGTGCTTGCCCAAAAGCGGGGATGGCCTTTCATATATGATAGACAAAACGTACATTAGTTAATTTACACATGTTAATATCGAAATATATATTTTTATTTTAGGGACTTATTCAATTTGTTCGAAGTCACTATATAATATATATATATATATATATATATATATATATATATATCTGTGTGTTTTGTTTATTTATAATAACATTTTCTTATGTAATAAGGTTTTTCAAAAGGTGGCATTAACATCCACAAATATGGTGTAAGTTAATCAATTAGTGGCATTATCATGCATAGAGGTGATCGTGCTACCCAATCAAGTAGCATGAACAAATCTAGAAAAGATGGTGCTTATTTAATAAAAATGGTAACTTAATTGTTGAATAAATGTTATTATTAAAGTTGTACGCAAATAAATCTACATAATTTGTAATGGTATAATAATCAAAATTTAACACATTTCAATCATATCACTACATAGTGCTCATGAAGAACACAATCTTTATCAAGTTACCTAGATTTGTTCAAACGGAACACAAATATTGAAGATTGAACTGACAATGGTTTTGATAATTTTGAGTCACTATTTGTGCTATAGTGCTGGAGTTCGAGTTATGTTTTTTTTATAATAGCTAGATGTAAGACAAATGTACAAGTAGAAGTTAGTGGATCATACTGATATAGGGTTGCCACCGGCTAAGGTTACCAATTGATTTGGGCGACAAAGAGATACATAGAAGCAGGCAAGAAGAGGACCATAATGGTGCTCATCCCTTTCCTCACTGACAGCAAAACAAGCAAGCACAATAAGAAAAAGTTAGTTTAAGATACATATGCTATGTTGTTGGCAAATTTAGACAAGGGTAAGTTTGCCATTTAATAAATAAGGAAAAGACAAATGATTATGAACGAAAAAAAACTCTATATAAAAACACAAAAGTTTAGGAGATGATTAACAACTTTCTTAATACAATGGGATTTTATTACTGCGAAGGATAAACAAAAAAATCAAAAGTTCTGATTCAAAATTATATTGCTTTATCCTCCTAGAAAGAATTGCGACTTTTGACTCATTCTAAAGTAAAGGATTAGTAAATGGAATAATAGATAGTAAATGGATCTATTTAAAAATAAATGAATAATTAGTGGTAGACTATTATTCTCATTAGACTTGACAAAAAGAACAAAAAAATCAAAATTTTGTCATTTAAACGAGATACAAAATAGTACAAGTAAAACTAAATTAATCCTTTTTATTTTCAATATTATTCATCCCAAAGGGATGAGTGACATCTAGAGGCACCCTAAAAAGGCCATTTTTCAGTGATAAAAATGTCAATTTAACTTTTGAGATAAATTTTTTGTCTATTATAATATTATTCAGTTTATATTCATAATAGAGTTATTTCTTTTTACACTTCTCAAATTATAACTTATTTTAAGTTTTCTATTACATTTAATTTTTTAGATTTATTAAATTACTTTTCTACTCTTAGTTAAGAATGTATTGTCGGAGTTCTATAATTCTCTACTATGAAATATGTTGGAGATTGTCGGAATTTAAAGTGGACGTCAGAGTGAGAATCAGTTGGAAATAACACATCTAGGGTTTGTCCACACGACAATAAAAAAAATGAACTAAAACCCGTATAAACTTAACTGATGATAGAAAATAATCTAATGAAATGTAAAATTAAATTCAAAAGAAACCTAATGCATGAAATAAACTTTTGTCAAATGTGAATAAATTTAAGAATAAAAAATTATAGGTTTATAATTTGAGATTAAATACTAAAATAAGAAGGATGTAAAAAAAACAAAAATATCAATCAATTATTATTATATTCCATTAATTGACATGTACATACGTACTTTGTTATGTTTATGTGTAATTTTATATATGGCAGAAAACGAAAACTAATATAAAAGAAGTATTATATTATATTCTATTAATATTCATCTTTAATATATAAATAATAATCAATAACTCATACATTTTAGTAAAAGTAAAATAAAAACATATGTTTCATAATTTTAATTAGGTAAATCTCCATTATTTTTCTGTTGATTTTTCATATAAAAAACATCCTTAGATTTTGAACAGAAGAAAGGTTTAAGTTTCGAATTGTATAGAATTGTTTTGTTTTGTTTTTTTTTTTTAAATTTTGTTCTTGAACCCTAGTGAGATATATCCTTTTCCAATCATCTCATCCGACGGCTAAGGATACATGATCTAAATCTCAAAGGTCCTTTTATATACATGTCTTCTTCCCGTGCCCTTCACAAGGCTTCCCAAAGACGCCCGAAGTCGAACGCACACGGAGCAAGGCCGCCTTTGTCGCCGAAGGTTTCGTTTGATGGCATCCCTTCAAATCCTTCCCCGTTCTTCTTGATTTCTCGCGGCATTTCCATCCCAATTCGTCTGCTCGCTTGCTCGTTTGCTAATCATAGTGTTTTTACCTGTATTTTTTTAATGTTTCTTTTGCATTTCTAACGTATGATTCTTTTGTCTTAAAGTTATTGCGTGATTTGTTTTCCCAATCCGTTGTGTCGTTTTGTTTTTGTATATATTTAGATCTCTAACAGTAGAAGTTTCAATCTTTCCGCTGATGAGCTTGTGTTTTAGGGTTTTTGGTTGTTGCCCTACAATTATCTCTTCCAGTCTGCGTGGTTCTTTTACGGTGTATAAAATTCAGAAATTTGTTTGATCACTGAAAGTTAACATATTTTTAGGTTTTTGTGCAGGAGTTTGACCCTGGTAAATGATTTTTTGGGTATCGAGATAAAATCTGAGATTTCACATGTTGGTGCTCCGATAATCTGATAGTTTGTGAATTTGATGTTGCAGGAAATATGAGCAGGAGGAACGGTCGCTCTATCTACGTTGGGAATCTCCCTGGTGACATTCGTGAAAGAGAGGTTGAAGATCTTTTTTACAAGGTTTGCTATATTCCCAAGCATTTTCTTTTTGGTCGTTCACATGTCTATAGTTAAAGGCTTATGTGGGCATGTAGTTGATTTAAATGTCTTTTCCTGACCTTTGCACACCTGTGACATAGCTTCAGAGAAACCATAAATTTCTCTTGGGTGTAGAGAATATTAAATGTGTATATCAATTTGCTGAAGTACTTCGATTATAAGGGTTCCATCAGGAAATATTGCCTGTGATAAGTCAATCAGCTAGTTGACATAATTTGCCGACATAGTTTGTGGCTTACTAGGTGCTTATATGTGAAAGTCCATGTTATTTTGCATAATAATAGTTCTAAACACATATGAAAAAATAACTGCACAGTTAGAGTTAGAGGTATTATGGATCTTCTTAATTGTCATTTGCACTCTGTTCACTTACTCAAAAAAGCTGTGCTCCTCTTTAAAAAGTTATTTTGAAAAATCTGTGTTCACTTGTTTAATTAAATTTTGTTATTCCTTTTGAAAGATGTTGAGTTACAGTCTTAATTTAGTTGATAGTATCCTTATTGTAACTGTTGTATGACTTTAATGTATGTTTGGATATTTATTTTGCTTACATTCTTTTATTTCAGGAATAAAGTGTTGTTAACCATTTTCCTTCACTTCATGCTCTCTAATTTTACTGTAGCATACTGTCATTTAGTTTTTTGTTGAGATCTATAGTCTAAGATTTTTGTCTTTAGCATGTCTGAATTATGTTTTTTGCACATTTTTGTATAATTTTTTTATGTTTTTTCCTTACATTTGAGAATATAAATTGACAATTATGGATTCGTTTTCATCCCTTTGACGTTGAAGAGCGGAACTAGCATTTCTGCTAATTGTTGATGATTCATTGGTCTGATAAGCTGGATCTGATGGAAAATGATAAATATGCTAATTATAAGTTGCATAGTCTGTTAGGTTTGAAGCTTTGAATGCATATGCATTATGGATAATTGATCTGGAAGCAATCTCTAGAAAACTTTCATTCATATTGTGGAGGAAATTCTGTAGTGTTTGTTAAATGTAACGATGATGCTCTTCCTATCGGTTTAAACTTTTAGGATTGTTGGTAGCACATCTAACTTAACATGATGTCGGCGCAAAAAGTCATGGGTTCGAACATCAACGTAACTCAACAACAACAACAACAACAACAACAACAACAACAACAACAACAACAACAAAGCCTTATCCCACTAGGTGGTAAAAACTTGGCAACACCAGGATTTGAACCCATGACCTATAGATGGTAATGGCAAGTACCAAACCAAACATCAACGTAACTCGTATTAAAAAATAATCCTCTTTCAGTTGTCCACATGTTCGGCTTTGGGCTAGACCAAAGTTGTTAGCGGTCGCATGTGAGGAGTGTTAAGAATATAAATTAAACGATGATGCACTTCCTATCGGCTTAAGCTTTTAGGATTGTTGATAGCACATCAATTTATAATTTTTGACATTTTAGATGTCATCTGGTTGAAATGTAAGTTACATATGATATCTTTAGAAGTTAGAAAATGATTGTTGTATAATGTTGATAATATTGTAGACCATGCATCTTTTTTGATTCAAGAGTGGGGTTTTGGTTAGTCATCCTTTTGGTTTTTGATGGCTCCGGCTTTGGAGGGGCCTTTTACACACTTGTACATCGTCTTTTAATACAAACGGACAACTGATATAATTTGTAGTTGTCCTTCCTTGCATAAAAAAAATGTTTTCTAGGTTGCTAATGTAAACTATTTTAAGCTATCTAGAACTAGAAGGTTGAAGGAATGCCCATTTTGCACCTTTCCTGAAGTGTAATGTGCTGTAGTATTGCCCCTCAATAAAATGTGATTGGGAGATCCTTTTCTATAGATGGAAAAGGATGGTTTCCGAGAATAACCATCCATTATATTAAGTTGGTGTCAATTTATATTACAGCTCAGATTTACATGTGATTGAGAGATTCTTTTTCCCTCTCCAAAAAAAATGTGATAGAGAATTAAGACAAGGATAGTTGATCACAGATTCTCTAATTTGTATAGTTCTTTAGTGATTTTGA
Source organism: Pontederia paniculata (assembly GCA_001647135.1). Taxonomy (NCBI): domain Eukaryota; kingdom Viridiplantae; phylum Streptophyta; class Magnoliopsida; order Commelinales; family Pontederiaceae; genus Pontederia; species Pontederia paniculata. The sequence continues at coordinate 45,225 of LTAE01001781.1, read as the reverse complement.
TTACTGTTAGATTGCTAATGGAAAAAATGGTATTATTCATGTTTTTAGATGTTTCATTGTGTAATATTTTACTCTGGACTCCATCTCTGAGAGTTTCAGATGGATACAAGTTGGTAATATATTACAGGCCCAAATTCCCACTGTATTATGAAGTTTTTTCTTTCCTTCTGAAGCGTGAAGAGTATATATCTGATTTCACCTTTTTAATTCTCATCAAGTAGGATCTATTACATTTCTGATGGGATCTTTTCTCATCAAGTGGGATCTTTTCTTTTGCTCGTGTTCATTATGAACCAATATGTTTCAAGTCAGTAAATAGGTATCATTAATATTTATACAATGCCCTAGTCACCTCTCTTTCAAGAGGATTCACAACATGTCAAGCCCTTGATAAGGTTCTTTCTTTGCATCGAATTAAACCTCATGCTCCGCCTCAATTAGACAGTTTCTATGGGGGGTAGGCCACCCAAAAAGTAACGGAGGATCATTTCACTTGGAAAGAGACACGGCCTTTTTTATGGATAAAAGGGACTAACACTAGCTGCCCTTCTTGAACTTCTTTTTTTATTATTTTTATCCTAAAAACATGGATTGTCTTTTCTAATGATGATGTTGCCCTTTGAACTTTTTGGAGATAAATACGTTAAAAAAACTTTTTGGAGATAAAAGGGTGGGGAGATTAAAGCTTATCCCAGCCTTCTTCTCCACTTGAATATTCCCTATGTATTAGCATCCAATGAAACCTCATAAAATGCTCAGTCACTTCTCCAAAATAAAAGAAACCTTGTGAAATCCTTAGACGGGAACATTGTTGTTGATTTTTGAATTCTGAAGCAGTTAAGTTTCTGCTATTTGGTCTTTTAACATCGCACAAGTTTGGAATGATTCAACCAGTGCCTTTGACATTCATTGTCTAGCATAAATGATTTCTGAATTGGAAAATGTGATATTATATGCGCTCTAGATATAGCAGACAGTTGGCAGACATTTTGTTTGACATTCAGGCTAATAATATATCTGTTTATGCAGTATGGACCCATTGTTGATATTGATCTGAAGATCCCTCCAAGACCTCCAGGTTATGCATTCGTGGAGGTACGCTTTCTCCAAAAATGCTTATGAAATCAGTTCATGCAAAAATAAGGAAATCGATTTTCCAAGATTTTTTTGAATGGGAAATTAATTTAATTTTCCAAGATGCTACATGACTTTTAAGGCTAAATGTGTCTTGTTTTAAATATTTTGCCATCTGTCCCTTGTTAAGTAGCAGTTGTTGAGTCTGATTGTGCAGGCAATTTTTTAGATAAATATATTTTATTGACATTCTTGATTTGTTATAAGCTTGAATGTGTATAATTTCCAAGTCTGTATTTAAGTTGTCTTCGCTTTGCAGTTTGAAGATCCTCGTGATGCGGAAGATGCCATTCGTGGCCGTGATGGATATGATTTTGATGGTCATAGACTTAGGGTGAGTATATTAATTCTCATGTCATTATAAAAAAGATGGTCTTTTTCTAGTACTTATTCCATGCAAATCCCTGAAGGTGGAACTAGCACACGGTGGAAGAGGTCAATCTTCTTCCTTCGACCGGCACAGCAGTCACAATGGTGGAGGGCGCCGAGGTGGTGTCTCAAGGCGTACTGAATACCGTGGTATGTCTTGGATGGCAATTGTGTGTTATATTTTTCTTCATATTCATTCAATGAACTTACAGTGCTAATTTCTTCTGATTATATTATACCATGTAGTCATGGTTACTGGTTTGCCTTCTACTGCTTCATGGCAAGACTTAAAGGTTTGTCTAATGACCTGATTCTCCATAAAGGATAAATTTTCATTTCAGTTGTAGCGCACTAACTTTGAGTATGTCCATTTAGGATCACATGCGCAGAGCTGGTGATGTTTGTTTCTCTGAAGTGTTCCGTGAGGGTAGTGGTGAGTTTCCATGTGCTTTTATTTGGAGGTTCTAATTATGTTATTAATCTTTTTTCTCCTCGAGGTATACTACAAATATGATGCCGCTCATGGATTAGTACTTGTGTAACATATACGACTGTCTATTTTGATGTCTTCTTTATCATGCTCACCTTTATTTATGTTGCACCCATTCATCGAAATACTTTCACATGTAATAGACTCTTTGGTTCTAATATTTGTTTGATAAGTTACAATGATAGTGCATATTTTTTTGGAGAACAAAGAGAGAAATCTGGTTAATGTTTTTTCTTCTTAACTCAAGAAGTAAGTTTCTTCTCTTTGAGATGTTGAAAGATGTGTCATATCGTTTTCACAATGTTGAAGTTCTTTCAGTCTGCCTTAATTTTTCTGTACGTTGTTTTGTTGCTAATTATATCATGGACTTTATATCATGACTATGGAAATAACTGAAATAAGTATTATTGTGAATTCATTGTTCATATATCTTAATGAAGTGCCTGAAGACTGTTTTTCACTGCTTTAGTGGTTTGCATTTTGCATGATCTAATTGCTTTAACTGAGAAATTGGTTGAATTCTTACCATGGGTTGCAGTCTTAATTTCTGAATAACAATGCTTATTCTTTTTCTCTTGTGATAATATTGGCTTTCTTTTTGCTCGTTCATTATATTGTTTGTTCTCTTATGTATACAATTTCTTTCTCTCTTCGACTTAAATAAAGTGTATCAAGATATATAGTTGATAACTATGTTCACAACACCGATCATGCAGGTACTACTGGTATTGTTGACTATACGAACTATGAAGATATGAAGTATGCGGTATGCATATCAACATTTCAATAACTTTCAGTTAATCAGAAATGAAAGCAATCCACTGGTCTTCCATTTCTCTTTTTGAGTATTTTCTAGTTTGTGATTTGTGCTGGTTTTGTCTGAGTCATTCTATACTCTCTCTCAAAAAACCAAAATCCTACCATATGCATCACCTTCTGCAGATCAAGAAACTTGATGACTCTGAATTCCGCAATGCATTTTCTCGGGCATACATAAGGGTATTCTTTCTATTTTCTTCGGAGCTGTGTTGCAAGGCTTTTTTAGCTTTTGAAAATTTATCTAAAATTACCATTATTTTTATGCAGGTGAGGGAGTATGAGTCTAAGCGTAGTTTATCCAGGAGCCGCAGTCGTAGCCGCTCTTATTCAAAAAGCCCGGTTCCTGCTCGTCGGAGCCGTAGCCCAAGGTTTGATAGTTAACGTAATTTCTTTATTATGTTTGTAATGTGACACTTGGTGACAGATCAAACTTTTAGCAGTAAGTCTCCAAAAGCAAGGTCCTCACGTCATTCCATCTCAAAATCTCGCTCGAGGTCTCCATCTTCCCATTCTGGTTCAGGCTCCAAAAGGCGTCGTTCTATGTCTAGGTATGTTGTTTTAATCTTCATTCATAATTTTTTGAGACATAATTAGTGAGAGTTGGTGGAGATTGGTTAATAATTTATGCCAGCGACTAATATTATCAGTTTCTTTTGTATTATGGATTAATGATAATTTATTCTCTTCATGTTCGTTCTATGCCTAGGTATGTCGTTTTAATCTTCATTGAGTATTTTTTTGAGAGGCTTAAGTAGCGATTGGGGAAATTGGTTAATCGTTTATGCCGATGATTAATATTATCAGTTTTTTTTATATTATGGATTAGTGAGAATTTATTCTCTTCATGTTGTTGCCTTAATTTGTGGATATAGATTTATGTACTATAGAAATGTTGTTTACCATTGGAAAGAGCTATTCTGGTCTGTCATCTCCTTAGGTGGAATTTTTTGTATTTTTGGCTGTACTCCTGAAGTGATAGAAATTTATATATCTTGTCTGTGTTCTTTCTCATTTTTATTCTTCTTTTTTTAGAACGTCATGCTTTTATTTTCTAGTGCCTTCAGCTATCTAGACCCTAAATCTTAAGCATGAAGTGCAAATGAATTTTTTGCCCGTTTATTTGGTAATTGATTCAATCTTGATCCCTTATACATTTATGGAGACAACTAATTGAAGTGTTGTCATGCATCCTCGATGAATTTTCTAAATGTTTCATTCCAGTTTGCTGGTCCTTTCCTTTTTTTTTTAATTTATGAAGGTTCTTTTTACTTGTTTTCAAGTATAATCCTTTTTATGCATTTTAAGAATCTAATTATTGCTATACTTTGTTGTTTATTAACACATCATATGATATATTTTAACATTATTAAAGGAAAAAATATTATGTTTTGCTGTTCCATGAATTTTGGAAGGAGTATGCGAGTACTGAGGGAATCCAAGAGGTTCAAAGTCAGTTAAAACCTGAAAGTACTTGAAGAGCTGTTTGAAGTAGACAATTAACTTGATCATCCATCTCTCCTCAAAAGAAAAAAAAAATCTGCTTATGATTTGTTGCTTTTGAGCTTATTGAATTGGGATTGACAAGTTTCTGAAATACGGAATAACTGATGAAATATTCAGAGTTACTGAAGTTTAAGCTTATTTCGTGTATATGTAAACTGGCTTCATTTCTTCATAGCACCTTGTTAAATCCTGTAGTCAGCCTTCTCAAAAAGAACAAAAAAATCTGTATTCAATGCTATTTTATTTCACTCAAGTTTGTATATTATTTTCTTAAACAAAAATTGCTTATAACTTTCATGCATTTCAGTATAAGTTACTTTGTTCAGGTGGATATAATATTTTCATATCACTTTCAAACTTTATTCTCATGAACACTTTCTGCAATTCAAATTATAACTGATTATATGGAAAATATTAATTAAACAATGAAAGAGACATGCTGACTTTTATGCTACCAATTTATTGGTAAAATGTTATGGTTCTTTATGTTGCCCTGTTGTCTTATTTTTGAGTTGGTGGCCATGATTAAACACATTCCAGATTGCCCCGCGTACACATTTATATGATCCTCCTTTTGAAAGTTGACTTGTTTCTTTTCTAGATTTGCACTTATGCAGCCATCTATTGATTGCATAATAGTATCTGGATTGGATTTGGTGCAAATGCTTACAACTCTTTTGGTGTTGTGAGGTAATGCTGTTTCTTAGATGAGCAGCCTGCAAGACCTGGATAACGTGATGATTTTTGGACCTTTAGGTGATTCATAAAGCAAGGGGGAATTGGGGTCCAAGGACAGTGGTCTTCATAGAGTAGAACCCTTTGCTACATAGGACTTGCGATGACTTGGTCATTAACCAGGACTTGGGATCTCATCTGTGATGTAACTTCATTTCAAATGGTTATTAGTTTTCATTTAATATTCTGGATTATTTAGCCTGTTTTGAGCCTTCTTTTTCCTCTTCGTATGTAACTAATGTGGAAGAGGCATTGAGGAATTTGGGTGAAAATTTTAAAGCAGCATTCTGGATATTGAATTCAGTTGTTTGTGGAACTTTTGCAGATCCCGGTCAAGATCCAGATCCCCTGTAGCTTCTGTATGTTCCTACGCATGATGTTTCCTTATGATGTTTCCTTTTATGCCTATTCAACTAAACTTTGGTTTTGCAGTCACCTAGAGGCAAGGCTGCAAGTGAAAGCCCTACCAAACAGAGTCCCAAGGGTGGTCCATCACCATCTCGATCACCTTCACCTGCATAATTTGGAGGTTCGATTTGGCACTTCTGTACATGACTTCGAATATGCTTGCAGGTGCTGATGTTTTCTTTCTTGCAGGTTAAAAGCTGATGAGTGAAGTCAAAGAAGAAGCTGTGTAGGTGAATTTGGTTACAAGATTCGGTTATTATTGAAGAGGGTCTTTAGGCCATCTATTAGTATCAAGACTGTTCTCTTTTTAGAATTTGTTTGAAGACATGAACTCTCTGTTCTTTTAGGATAAACACTCTTTAACTTGTAGTCTCTGCTATATTGTTATCCGCACTCTTAAGTTATTGTATTACTATTTTGGATTCTATGACTTTTTCCCTGGCGGAACTGAACTGGAATGTAAGTTTTGGGCTTTAAATCTTTTGTTAAATTTTGGGCATGTAGGTCGTATGCCATGGTTTGTGTTGACAGCAGATTCTGCAGTTTTTACTGAGTGGGTTTTCCTTGAATTGGTAAGAATCTGAAGGTTGAGCAAATGCTGGTTGGATAATTTGCTGCAAGTACATTCTCAAGTTTTTTTGCTTTTGGCCACCAACATTTTTGAGGTTCATGCTACATGGAGTTCTCATTCGATGCTTACATTATTCATTAATGTCCCATGTGCTCCAAACTATGATTTCTCTTTAAACTTCTGGTGTTCGGAAGATTATTAGAGTTTTAACTGATAACTATTCAATTGGATGTAAATGTTCGATTATTTAATGATGTCATTACGGGCTTTTTCAACTTTCTGTTCATTAGGAAATATTTGAATGATTTATGTGAAAAGAGTCATTGAATTAATCCCGATATGTGTAGAAATTATTGATTAATGTAATTTGAGAATTAGAAAGTTAAAAGATCTCCATTTCACTTTCCAAATTTTGATTGTGAATTCTTCACTTCTTTAAAAAAAAAAGGATAACCATGGGTGTGATGTGTCTGAGCTGATTTGATTTTAATTGGATCTGATTGGAGTAATTTTCATGTATAGTCTCTCAACTTTGCTCATATCCCACTTTGGTCCTCGAATTTTAATTTGTAACAACTTGGTCCCTTAACTTGCAATTTGCTCGTTGAAAGTTCCTTCACATACGATAGCAGGTTTTTCCGATTTTCACTCCACGTGGTAAAGCCACGTAAGCAAAAAAAATAAAATAAAAATATTGACGTGGAATTTAAATATTTTTTGAATAGTCCCTTAACTTTACTCGGTTCCCATTTTGGTCCCCTAACTTTAAATTATAATCAAACGATCCCCTAATTTTAATTTGTAATTTAATGAACCCTCAACTTTATAATACGTTCACTGAAGGTCCCTTTTTAGCAAATTTGATTTATCATTTTTTTTGTCCACATGAGAATACGAACATTAATATTTTTTGTGTGTATGTTGTTATATGTATATGTGAGAATAACATGAACATATAGAATATTTTAGTTTTCATCTCATGCAAAAGTAAATTATTTTTATAAATTTCATCAAAAA